>JAGDQP010005530.1:3329-27390 GCA_022664845.1 Lepisma saccharinum | reverse complement strand
ATATATATATATATATATATATATATATATATATATATATATATATTGAAAAGAGGTCGAGCAACTAAGCTGGACGGACTATTTCTCCTGAAAATGACGCATAATCCAGTTTTTAAAAATCCATTTCACAAAAATGGGGCAAAGTACTATGATGAAATTTTGGAATTAAACCCAAACAGGTTAGGACCTTTCGTGGTTAAAAAGAAAATGATTTTGAACTTAATTTAACCAGATCTTGAGATAAATGATTTTGAACTTTATAATTTTTACACATATTGCTGTGTTTAGACATTATTTACTGAATAGGAGAACACTTAATTGCAAATCTAATTAGGTTCAGTTTTTGGTGATTAAAAATTTTACAAAATACAAAAATATGCACATTTTCAAGATTATCTTTTGTAACTTTTTTCTTATCAGAATTAAATAAAATTAGATTGAGATTAAAGTTTGTAATTTAAAGAAAAGTACTCTTTTTGTTTCATTCCAAAATCTCACTCAAGTTATTCAAAAAAGGCGGGTACACGTTCCATGTCAAAAATTTCATGACGGCCTCCCTTTTCCCCTCCATCTCTTTCCCGCTGGAGTAAAAAAATCGAAACTTGTTTTTGTAACTGAAATATCATACATATGAATAACATATCTTATTTTCCAGATTTTTGAAAATTGTGTGGCAACCTATTATTTACGAATCTGGCGAAAATTGATGGAATGACTCAATACGAAAATACCATTATTTTCCTAGCAAACCTTATTTACACTTCAGGTTTTGTGAGGTTCCAGACTGGGATCCTGTTGAGCCTGTTGAAAAGCAACAAGTCTCTATTTAATCGCTTAGATGTAAAATGGACTTATGTTGAAGATGCTGGTAGCCGAAATGAAAGTACAGTATTATGTTCCATAAATTTGAGAAATTTTCTGTATGGACCGTATTATTATTATTATATATGTGTTTCAAGGGGTTAAACACGAAAAATGATATTTAAGTTGTCTGGTCGGTTCTTCTTTTGAGACAATTCACATAAAAAAAACATATAGGTTGACCATAGTACCGTATGAGTCGAATATACGTTGCTCACATAACACTGTACTTTTGGCCTGTCTCTTATATTTCACCGTCAAAAGATTCATTTTAACCATTAAGCAAGAGTGAGGACATTCTGATGACAATTCGCCTATTCATTCGTTCGAGAGAACTTGGTGATTAAATGTTTATCTTAGTATTGGCAGCTTTAGCACTTCCATTTTCAAGACTATTCTGATAACATCATGAATGATCGACACTCCAGAGTTACCATTATAATAGTAAGATAATAAAAATAAGATTACTTTTTATTTCTGCAGAATTGCACAAATGATGAGTGGGAATGTTTTCAAAAACGGGTAAATAATTCAGAACTTGCTAAAGAGTTTCAAGTCATTAAATCATTCTATATTAACATTTTGTTTACAGAAACATTCGGCTGTTAATTGATATAAGTTAGAGCAAGCTCGCTGCCAGCCACAAACTGCGGGGGACTGGGGACAGAAAATTTAGGGAGGGCTCACCCACACAATTTGGTCTAAGAGCCATTGTGGAGCAATTAAAAGAAACAGAACAAAAATTTTGCACAAACATGTATTGAAAATTCATGCTCTTATTGACAGAGATACATAATATGGACCTTTAAACCGACATCTGAAAATGTGCATCTTACTTCACGCATAAGTGTAAGATGACCACTCATTTTGGAGGAAGATGCCTAAAGGCCACTTTAGACGATCCAATTTCTCGTACGATCCCTCGTGTGCAATCCCATCGGTTACATTCTTTGATCGTGTAAAGCGCAGATCGTACGATTTTTCATGCTATCTCCGATGTGTTCTCTAAATAGAAACGGTCCTATTTTTCAGCAGATTTTTCGTACATTCTATGACAGCGCCCCTACTGGCAATATTCCGACTCGACTGTTTGGTTATGGATTACGACACAAAGAGAACATATTAATGTTATTACTTGATGCAGAAATTAACATACATAATGGCATAATAAACTATTACAGGTATAAAGATATAAAACAATGTTTTTAAGGGAAGTGTAAAGAGGTCGGTGATACTGCAGTACAGCTACTTCTGCTATAGAGGACTGCCAATACCTCAAAATGCTTCGTTTTGCATTCTTATAACCATAAAAGGAACTAAATACGTGAGAAATATGTTTAAAAATATAAAGACAAAGTTCTGATGTGATCTAATAGCTACTGCTTTTCCTATATATTGTGCAATGCAGTTAAGGTGATTTTCATTGTTTTTCTTGTGCGTAGAGTACCGACTTCGTTCCAATCATGATAAGTATGAAGGGAAGTAATGTAGAGGATACCGGTATCTTTGCAATGATATTCCTCCCCAATTATTTTGATAAACATATACGCTCTGTGCATCCGAAATAATGAAATACATTGAACAGTAATTACAGAAGTAGACATAATGTAAGTAGAGTGTCGACGTCAACCCAGAGCTGTGCAAGTCAATGCATGAGCTAGGTAATGAATCGAACGAACTAATTTTTATTCAAGAGTTAAGACAGCTGACCCACCCTATTCACACCTATATACCTTGTGTAAAATGAGGCTATAAATAACATAAAATCTACATTACTCCTCATTTTTGTATTTTGCAAGTATTTCATGCTTATAGAAACGTAAAACGTAGCATTTTGAGGCGTTTCCAGTGCTCTGTGATAGAAGTAGTTAAACAGCAGTGTTACTTATTGCCCCCATATGTATAAATAGGAGTTAATATATCGCGATTTATATACTTTTGAAGTGCTGTGTAATGTCACATATCTTGTTAACTCAGGAATATTGTAAAAACAACACATATGACTCCAAACTTATCACCGAAGACGGCAAAATTTTCAACGTTTTTTGTGTGTCCGCATTGAAATATCTTTATTGAAGTACAGAAGTAAAGCTATGACACTTTCGTTACCACTGAAACCTAGTAGAAATTAGATTCTCTTGGTAGAAGAACGTGGCATTAAAACAAACTGAATTTCTGTTGCGTCAAGATTCATTGTTATCAATATTTTAATTCTTCTCTATTTTTTAAATGGGCTATACTTTCACAAATATTTGTGGCATAATTACCCTAAAAGCCTGAGGTGTCACAACTCTCCAGCTGTTTGATCATTATCCCCTCGTATCCAAAATTGCACCGTGTAAAACACTATACAATATTGTATGATTTATCGTACGAAAAATCTCGTACTATGGATTGTGTACATTCTTTCATACGAGAGATCGTACGAGAAATTGTACCGTCTAAAGCGGCCTTAATACATTATAACTAGGAAATATGTCAACGAGCAAAAACACCAGAGGTGCAAAAAGTTCAGCCAAGTTCTTCAGCCCTAAAAGTGGTGAAATGGAGGACAGATGAGCCAAGTTCCTTGGCCTCAGCATGTAAGAGGAACACTGGAAATTGGCGCGAGGTGACAAGGTTCATAATGTTCGACTTTGAGCCTTAGGTTGGTGGTGGTGGGCGTGGTGGTTTTTTGGTCTGCCATCAGCCTTATGGCTTGAAGATCATGAACCTTGCTACCTCGCGCTAAGTTCCAGTGTTCTTCTTACATGCTGTCGCCAAGGAACTTGCCTCATCTCTCCTCAATTTTACAACTTTTTAGGGCTGAAGAACTTGGCTGAAACTTTTGGCACCTCTGGTGTTTTTGCTCGAATTTCACAGCTTTTTGAAAGTGTATAATATATATACTTGCTTCGCTGGGAGTGCTGTCTCCAGTACCCTTTGACGGGCTGTACCCACAACTTGTGGAGTTTTAGGGGACTGCGCTCCATTTATCGCAACCAGACTCTCCGGAGGACTGCTCCCCCATGGTTCAGATACCCCCGTTGGTTTGCCCCATTTATTGTAACCTACTCGTGATGGTACATCTTCATACCAAATTTCCTTTCTCTAGCTTCAGTGGTTTGGAAAATGGAGCTTGGGCGGCCATTTTGGATTAAAGATGGAGACATTTTTAACATTATCTTATATTGTCGTGACCTAATCGTGATGGTACACCTTCACACCAAATTGCATTTCTCTATCTCGAACGATGTGGAAAATGTTTTTGGGCTGCCATTTTGAATCCAAGATAGCGACTTTTTTCAAAATGTTGTCATAATTTCCTAAGCTACTCTTGATAATACACATTTATGCTAAATGTCGTATCTCTAGGTCACATGATGTGGAAAATGGACTATGTCCACCATTCTGGTTCCAGGATTGTGTCTTTGGAGACATTTTGTAATATTTTCCTAACCTACTAATGATATGTACTGTCATATATTTCGTTTTTCTAGCTCCAGCCGTTTAGACTGTGGATTCTAAGGAAATTTCATTTCGGGGCAATTTTTTATCCAAGGTGGCAACTTTTTCAAGATTTTGTAATATTTACTTAACCTTCTAAAGATGATGTACCTTCATACCAAATTTCAGTTTTCTAGCTCCAACAATTTAGGCTGTGTATTCTTTGAAATTTTACGTTTGGTGGCCATTATGAATACAAGATTGCGACTTTTTCAAAATATCGGACTTTTTCTCTTTACTTATTTATCATCCTCCATATTCATGCCAAAATTAATGTTTTTAGCTTATTCCGAACACCCTAAACAATATGAGACGTGAGTGAATGTGAGTGTATGAATCAGTTAGCCTAAAATACGCAATTTCAGAGATCCACAACTCGAATATGCTTCAAACTACGAATATGAAATTTTTCACACCTGCACATATTTGCCATATCTTAACTTTGAAAGCTCATATTCCTATCTTTAACATCTTTTTTCTTACGGGGCCTCGAAATCGCTGATTTCGAAAAAAACTTTGTTCCTGTATAACATGCTTCTGGCAGTGCTGACGTTGACGCGCAAAACTTTCTGGAACACACAGAAACACTGGAATATGGCGCGAGGTGGCAAGGTTCATGATGTTCGAGCCTTCGGTTTGGTGGTGGTGGTCGTGGTGGGTTTAGCCTTGTGGTTTGAAGATCATGAACATTGCCACCTCGCGCCAACTTCCAGTGTTCCTCTTACACGCTGTCGCCGAGGAACTTGGCTTATCCATCTTCCATTTCACCACATTTTAGGGTTGAAGAAGTTGGCTGCACATTCGGCACCTCTGGTGTTTTTGCTCGGATTTCACAGCGTTTTCTACGTGTATAATATCGTTGTCGGAAGTGCAATACCCCTATGTGGCAAACTATAAATTTTTCACGAAGGAAAAAAAACAAACAAACAACAACAACAACAAAAAAACAACGGTTTCCGGACTAAAGTCTGGAATACAATTTAGGCACTGAAAAGCTGCCTTATCTAAAAAAGTAGAAGTTGTTTCAACATGACTTTTTCTACAGTATGTATGGTACTCAGAACTATAAACTGGTACCAAAACATGAACAGTTGAAAAAATCCACATAGGGGGTATTGCAGTTCCGATAACGATATATGTATACTCGCTTCGCTGCGCCCCATTATCGCAACCAAACTCTCCGGGGGTTGTCCTCCATGGTGCAGATCTTCCCCCATACCGCTGGGGGGCTTTGCCCCTGTAACCTACTCGTGATGGGACACCTTCAAACCAAATTTCGTTTCTCTAGCTCCAGTGGTTTGGAAAATGGGCTTTGGGCGGCCATTTTGGATTAAAGATGGAGACAATTTTAGCGTTTTCTTATATTGTCGTGATCTAATCGTGATGGTACACCTTCATATCATATTTCATCTCTATATCTCGAACGGTGCTGAAAATGTTTTTTGGATGCCTATTTTGAATCCAAGATGGCGACTTTTTCAAAATCTTGTAATATGTTCCTAAACTACTCTTGATAATACACATTTATGCCAAATTTTGTATCTATAGCTCAAACGGTGTGGAAAATGGATTATGAGGTCCGCCATTTTGGTTCCAAGATTGTGTCTTTGGAGACACTTTGTAATATTTTCGTAACCAAATAATGATAATGTACCGTTATACTGTATTTCGTTTTTCTAGCTCCAGCCGTTTAGGCTGTGCATTCTATGGAAATTTCGTTTTGGCGGCCATGTTGGATCCAAGATGGCAACTTTTTTAGATTTTGTAATATTTTTCTTAACCTACTGGCGGTGATGTACCTTCATACCAAATTTTGGTTTTCTAACTTCAGCCATTTAGGTTGTGTATTCTTTGGAATTTTACGTTTAGCAGCCATTTTGAATACGTGATGGTGACTTTTTCAAAATATCGGAACTTTTTCTTTACCTACTTATCATCCTCCATCTTCACGCCAAATTGCATGTTTCTTTTTATTCCGAACACCCTAAACAATATGATGAGTGAGTCAGCCTAAAATACGCAATTTCAGGGGTCCACACCTCGAACATGCTTCAAGCTATGAATATGAATTTTTTCGCACCTGCGCATATTTGCCGTATCTTCTTAACTTTGAAAGCTCATATTCCTATCTTTAACATCTATTTTCTCACGGGGCCTCGAAATCGCTGATTTCGCCAAAAACTTTGTTCCTGTATAACATGCTTCTGGCAGTGCTGACGTTTTGTGACGCGGAGAACTTGGCTGCATGTACTGCCGTGCATATTGATAATAATGACACTAAATCGGGAAATTTCATTTCTATATTATCTCTAGTAGGACTAAAATACATGAACAACTATGAATATCTTTCCACTACTTCATAAGATATTTATTACAATGTCCACCTTGATGAGTCTGCTTGAAAGCGCAGATTTCTCTCACTTATGTTATAATGAAACAGCCATTAATTTAATGCAGTATGACTTTACGTTTTGTGTGAAATAGGAAAATAGTTCTTTAATGTATAGCATACATTATATTGAACATCTACCGAGCAGTCGTAGCTCACACAGTAGAGCATTGACTTCGCGTTCGGGAGGTCCTGGGTTTAACCCCGCGGCGACCATCCTGAGTGAGGATTGTTCAGGATTATCCTTAGTCATACAACATTAATGCTGGAATCGTACCTTCAAAATTAATTCCTGGTCGACTTCTTTTCCACATCCTTACCCCACCCCTATTTCGGCCTGATCCATAGTTGCCTAACGTAGATTACAAATGTCTTTGCATGACTAAATTCTATTAGAAGAAACAACTTCAAAGAAATTAGTGTCTAACCAGAAAAGAGTGAAAATAGTTGTAAGGAATATGATGTCATGGCATCATGCATTGAATGTGTAATGTTAGTAATGATATATTAGTTTGTTAAAGAACAATGAATATTATTCAGTGTAAAATGAAATATTAGTTTGTTATAATAAATTATGTTTTAAATGATAATGAATTATGTTTTAAATGTTTAGAATATATGAACAATAGTTAAACAATATTAGATCAAAAACATGGAGTTTTGAGCCATTTTAATCAATGTAAAAGACACACAGAAAAAGAATGAAAAAGATATATATAAAAAGACTTATAATGAAGCTAAAATGAAATAAATTAATGATTTGAACTCCAATGGTAAAGTTACACGAATAAGTGAGTTGTAGTTGAGTTCGTATATAATAATTAATGAAATATAGAAAAGTTTCTAATGCTGTAAATGAAAGAAATAGTTATAAACGATAATTGAAGTATCAATTGATGGTAGAATGAAACATGGCAACAATGTCAACAACTACTCTTCTGATACTACATTAATTACAAATAAATGTTTTTCAAGTTGAGAATACTTTTTCATTACAGAAGAAATAATCTTTCTAGGATTAAGTTAAATATCCTATCGATGTGGAAGGTAGCCGCAAACTGGACCCTTTCACATATATGGTCCTACCAGCTTTGTGGTAGAACTACGTTGATTGTATAGAATAGGGCAGCACGGACATACTTAACATTACACGAAATTGCCAGAATCTGTAAACATAAAGGGCAAGAAAAATGAAGTCTAGTAATGGAGAAGTATTAGTGCAATGTACAAGAATACGAATTATGTGATGTCGAAAGTTATAGATGTCAAATTGGAACAAATTCTTTCAATTCTGAAGAATTTCCAGGATGGGATGCTAAATAAATTAGAACAGATCGACAAGCAGTTACTCTCTTCGATTTGGAATCTATGTGAATTAGTAATGGAAAAGGAAGATAAGTTTAACCCTTTACAGAATAAGGTAGATGAACAATAATTCAAGCAAGCTACAATATTAGAGATGTCAATTGGGAAAAGCTACAGATTGATGGAATACAAACAAGCCTACGTATTCCAACAGCAAAGATAAAGGAATAGTACTACTTCAGAATGTTGTTAAGTTAGTAAAAACTCGACACAAAAGATGGTATAAAAAGGAAACGTGCTGAAGAGAAGAAAGTTTAAGATGGTAAACTCGAAAAAAGACATGTAAAAACGAAGGTGATATAGCAAATGTGATGTGTAAGAGGTTACCGAACAAAATAAAAAATCCTAAATAGTAAAGTTGAATCTGTAACAAAGTTGAAGGAGGTTAATGTCTTGACTGATATTACGCGGAGAAACAAATTTCGTCGTCGTCACAAGAAAAGGATGAAGTTTCCAGAGATTCCAAGATGATGAACTTGAGAAGAAATTCAAATCAGAATAAAATAAAAAAGACTCAATTTGGTAAATCGTGCAATGGTAGGATAAGCTCAAGGATGGTGGAATCTGCATTACTGAAAATTAAGAACACACGAATATTTTTGTTTAATCTTTCTTAACACTTGTGGAAATGGAATGAATATTAAGAATAAGAAGAAAAATATAAAGAGACAAGGCATTGATTGGAATACTGTGAGAAGCTATGAGGGACAAATATACGAACTCACCTATTGCTCACTTATTCGTATAACTTTACCATTAGAGTTCAAATTATCAATTTATGTAATTTTAGCTTCATTAGATTGTTGTTGTTGTTGCCTTGTGTATCATATATCACACATAAGAGAACGTCTTTTATGAATTTAATGCGGTATACAGTCGTTTACAAACAAACCGTATTGAGCTTACAATATTTAGTCAGGTATGACGTTAACAGTAAAATTATTGTGTGACAAAGTTTTTTCTATAATACAAAAATCAGTTGAAATTGCTTCTATGTATGTTTTTATAATCCACTATATTGTACATTGTCCATTTAGATCTTACATTTATTGATTTCGAATAATGTGCGTACAAGTACAAGGTTTCACCTGCTTATTTATTAGATGTTACATTCAAGTAAAGACAGGTGAAAATAGTAATTGTAATACAAATGAAAACTGTGAAATGAAATTAGTTTTGAGGTTAACTTTCTACATAGATCAAAGTAACAAAATTGAAAATTATTAATTAAATATTATATGGAATAAGAAGTAAGGATACATCGTTATTAATTTGAACACTCAAAAGGTGTTGCTTAAGAAGAAGTACAATTCAAGATAAAACAGAAAGTAATACAAATATTTCGAGGTCATTTACCTTGTTGCAAGTCAACACTGTTTTTTTTTCTCTCTCTCTCTTTCTGAAGGATTACATTGTAATTGTATTCTGTTTGAACATATGTAGAACATTTTTGTTGGAAAAGTAGACATGCGTTAAGTCATCATAAATATTTCTTTATTTTGAAAAAAAATGTTGTTTAAGCATACAGTTTGTTGATTGGGCTCGTATAATATGTTTCCTAATGAGATAGGTTTTGGGATTGACAATCGATAGAGGGCTTTTAGCAATGACCTTCTATTAGCTCGATATTTAGGGCAGTACGTTAGAACGTGTTTTAAGTTTTGTTCAGCTATTAGGCATTCACACATAGGTGAAGAGCTACAACCTACTTTAAATAAATGCGATTTAAGTCTCGTATGGTCAGTACGTGCTCTGTTAAAGTAAAGCCAAGGTAATTTTTCTAGGTACGTTGAACTTGGGAAACCAAGGTTTCGATGCTCGCTCATTATAATAAATTTTGAAGAGGGAGTTAGTGGTATGTAATTCATTAATGGCTTTGGTTTTCCAGTCATTATTGATCAGATCTAGTATTGGAGTTAGTGAATCCTGCGAATATCTTCTTGCTCAAGTTATAGTTGGAAGTGTAGTGCTTGTTCTTGCAAGTTTGTCTACTATAGTTGGAGAGTATAATTGATTTCCATAACACTGTACTTTTCCATGGGATCCAAGGTAACTCAAGTGTACAGTTTTACCTAATTTCAAGATCAAGTAATATAATTCTACGATATCGTAAATAATTGGGTGCGTTTGAAATATTTGTCTATATGTTCTTTGGAGAGATTTTAAAGTACTTTGTGAATCTGTCAAGATCAACTTTTTTACGCTTGTAGAAGCATACAGTACCCTAACGCCTGAAATATTCCGTAACTTTCAAGGTAGTAGATATTAAAATAAGAGTCAAGTTTATATTTCAAAGAGTATTATTTTTCAGGACCACAAATCGCGCAAGCTGCAGCTCGAGTATCCTTACTTCCATCGGAGTAGATAAAGTAGAAATCATCCAATATTTCTTTGTATTCTTCTATTCGCGAGAATTTACGGAAGAATATGTCAGGAATCGTTTCTAATGGGCATGTAATTTTAAAAATAAGTTATTTTTGGTCTGTATGTACTATTAATGTGATCTTTATATTTGTATGTTAAATATGTCCAAATGTTTTCAGTATTTTTGAGTCCTTTTTCGTGTAATTTGATTGCCTCATTGTACAGAGAGTGGAAAGGACGGAATGGTTTATTTGTCTTTTTAATTAGAAATTTGGTTGCATCTTTTAGTCTCCCAGTCTGGACATTAGATATGTGGGATTCTAAGAATGTGGGAATGGTTTGAGTACCCCCGTATTCGTAGTTGCAATTGCTTTAAGAATATTTAATAGTTTGTTACCTTTGGCAACCATTAAATTAACGTGGGCAATCAGGTTGAACTTAGAGTCTAAGGTAATTCTTAAATATCTTACTCGATCTACTACAGGAATCGACGTAAATCGGAGGGAATTAGGTCGTTTGTATCTGTTGTACGGAGGTAAAAAGTGATTAAAGAGGATTTTTCTTCTGATATTTTGAAATTTCTTTGGTTTAGCCATGTTACGATGTCCTGTATCAGAATTTCTGGTCTAGAAAACCAATTTTCAGAGTCCTTTATTTACGGTACCATTACTGATAAAGCGTCCGCGTACAAAATAAATCTAAAGGGAGGAGGTATGATTTTGTCAATGTTTGATACGTGTAGAAGAGTAAAGGACTGAGACTGATTCCGGTTATGGAGTAAATTTCACAAAGTTCAATGTAAAATCTAGGTATTTTCTGCGTGGCTAAGATATGCATTAACTTGTATATATTTACCGAATCATATACCGCCGAAATATCAAGAAATGCCACGTGGCCTGGTCGTCCTTGAGCAAAATTATTATGTATATCTAACCCCAAAACCGCTAAGGCCTCAAAAGTCTAATTGTTTATACGAAATGCGAATTGGTGAGCTGAGAACTTATTTTCAGACTCCAGATACCACTCCATACGAGTTAAGATACATTTCTCGAAAAGTTTGAGAACATTCGATGCAAGTCCCAGAAGCCTGTTTTTACCGTCTTTGGTGTCCGTTCCATGTTTTAGAATGGGTATATAATATGCTCAGTCCAATCTGTAGGAACCTGACCAGTCAGCAAGATAAAATTGAATAGAGTATGTAATGGTCTTGGAGCTCCGTTCCATTTGTTTATTCATTATTGTTACGGATTTTCTATGTTTAGCTTCAAAGCCAAAAGATTCTTACTATTATGATCGCGGTGTCATCCATATTCTTTGGGCATCTTTTCTCATGCTTACGAACAATGGAATAATCTTTCGATTCCCTTTTGTTTAGCTTTACTGGCGTAAAGATTTATTTATTGAACTACTTTATGACGTATTTTCTTCCTTCTGTTACTTATTTTCTGATTGGGTGATAGTGTAAGCATCCGTGAAAGGACCAAATCTCAATTCATCTCAGGTATGTAGTTCTCTGTCATTGACAAATCTTCCCGCCAAGAAAATTCCTTGCTCGCTAAACTTATTAATTTTCTTACATTAATAAATATATTATTTATTTCCAGTTTTAAGATATACTGTGTTTTTGATTTTTATTCAGTGTGCCGAAATTCAGGTATTACTGTTTGTTTTGTCTGAAACCGTATTTATTTTGTTTTTCCTCTTTGCATTCGTCATCTGTCTATGAAGAAGGCGTTTCCAGTTAGATATACTGACAGCAGCTACTATGAGATACCAAATTAGTGCTATGAGCTCACCAAATTTACTTTATTCGTTTGGTATTGGTTGAGTATCTGCGCCCTGTTACGTCGGCTTTGGTTCCGTACCGATTGTTTACATTTAAAATTTCAACCAGTTTCAGAACTGTCTGATCGCTAAACCCATATAATTCGAATTTGTATTTTGAAATTTTAAATATTTATTTTGAAACACCAACAAAATGTAAAAAATTTTGATTTGCCATGTTATGATGTAATGTTGAAATTCAAAAACTGTTTACAGTGGAACTGACCCATATTTTATAGTGACAGTGATGTAGTTGAAAGGGGTCAGAAGTTTCGAATATTTGTTATTACTATTGATATCTTCTACGTGTAAAACAGTGAATTTTCGTATTATTTTACATACAAGCAATTTTGGACTTGAATTTTAAAACGAAACGATTTTTGTTAATGCATAATTTCGACTACTGTATGGCTGAATGAATTTCCATGGACTGAATAGTGATTCTCAAACGTACTTTTTTTTTCCAAACCGAATTTATAAACTGTCGGGTTTCTCTCCTCAAGAGATGTTAATTTCAACTCAAATGCAAATTATTTTTTTCCCGTTCAAATGAACTTCGACGCTTATGACAAATTGAACTTTTGGAATAATTTGTGTTCAATAACTTGATCTTTCTGTCGTTTTATTGAAATAAACAATGAATAAAAAGGGTTTATAACATATTATTGAAATCGCATGAAGGAGTAGCTAATATTTAAGTTAATGTGAATCATGATGCTTTATGCAGATATTATTTTGAACTTACACTGTCGCGTACAGTACAAGTGTTATAGTTAATTGAATTTTCTTCGTATTAAGGTGAGTGCACGCACATTAAACTTTTAGTGTTTTTATAAAAAAATTCACGTTGATTGAGTACAATATTTGCTACAGTGACCTTGTACACTAGGGGACAATATCGCTGTCTTCTGACGGATAGGTAATATGTTAGAACTTTTTTCTCTTACTTTTTCCTCTTTCCGCTAGAATACGACGAATGTCACTAGTGCAGTTTTCAACTGTAGGTCCTACTGCAGTGCGTAGTCCATTACTGGTGCGTGAGAGCGTTTGCTGTTTACTAGTTGTTCTGAGAGATTCCGAATGTTTTATTTTTGCCACCCTGTTCTATTATTTGATTTTTTAAAGTTAACTTCGGTTACTTGCGTAAGTTTATGGATAAACTTTGGTTTATCGCCTCCAGTCGGAAGTCTGTGTGTATGGAGCCTTGGGCTACTGTGATATTTTCCATGCGATGATGTAGATTGTTTTCTGCCCTCTCTTTTTTGGTGGGGTGGAGAATTCTTTCCTTCTCTGTCCTCCCTCCTTTTATGCTCATGTCTATATCTGTGCTATATTTCGGATTTTAGTTATCCTTCGGTAATCATGTGCTCCCTCTTCTGGATTATTCCGGTACTGGCCTGTCCTGGTGATAAGAGATGATGTTCATTTTGATTCAGTAGTCTGATGCTTTATTTTTCTCGTACGTTATGTGACCGTGGGTCATAACCTCGGCTGGTGAAGTCGTGACTTAGCTCTCGAGTGACCCGTTTGAGTTGGTCCAGCTGGCCGACTTCCAGTCTGAGTGTTATTGTAGACTCTTCGCGAGCGTTACCCACTTGTCCACGTGAAAGTGAAGTTCACTTTCCTTCTTTCTCACCCTTCTTTAGGGGAAAGACACACATTGGGGCACCTTCTAGTAGTGAAGATTGGCGAGGCTTCACTGGGAAGCTTCCGGAGTGTTCTGATGTTCAGCACTTAGGCTGGTTTTGCCTAACGTTTATCCCGTTTTGAACTTTTTGTGTTCTCAGGTGACATGGTTCAGTTTGTTCTGGTTTTAATTGCGTTGGTGTGTGTGTTCCTGTAGTGTAGTGTCTTTCGTTACAAGTACACAGAAAAAAAAAATTGGAGAGCAGCGTTTGGGATCTTGTCCGGACCGGGACAGGTTTGTTTAGTACTGGCCAAAAGTATTTTCAATTCACACACAGATATTGGAGTATGTAAGGCTTTTCCCCCCATGCTTGAAGTCGCCCACACAAATTCTAGATCGGGAATTTTGTCTTGATTGTGAAAACATACTTTACGAAATTTTGCTGAAAATTGTTCTTGTCACCTAGAATCGTAAGTGTGATGAGTCGATTTATTGGTGTTTTTAACTCGCCTTAGTATGTTCCAAATGGCCAATGGGAGTCCCAGGTTGTAATTATCCACAAAATTACTGCCACGCTTTACGTTTTTCTTGTTTGAATTTTCTCTTCACTTTTGCTATCATGGACTTGTAATAAATTAAATTTTCACGGGTAGGGTTTTCTAAAATGTTAAAATAACTCAGTTTTTTGTAATTCCAGAGAACCTGACAGCTGGAGTTCCACCGTCTAATATTCTGCACTTTTTTAATTGGTCTTGATTTATTTGACTTTACCTTGGTAATCAAGGGACAGGAAGAATTTAATGGTGTTGCAATTAAGGATATAAAATGGGAGTATTGTTCCTGAATATTTATTTTCTTCTTTATTGCATTGTCTTCTAATAAGATCGTGAGGACTCGGCGGTATTTACACCAATCAGGTCAGTCTGTTTTCCAATTGCGCAAAGGACGAGTTATTTTGAAGTAAATACCTGTATGTGGATCAGTGAAATTCACTCGTACGCATGTGTAATACACGATTTTTCTCCTAAAGGGCACGTAAATTTATAGTCAGTCTCCTCCAACTGACAATTCATGTCTTCCAGAAACAAAGTGGGATCTGAAGAAATTGTGGTAAGCTGTTGTAGCTCTTCTATAGTAATTTTATGTTTAACTTTGCCTGCCGGAATATATATATAGAAAAAATATAATATTGTTTTTATATTGTTTAGCTGTAGTTCAGATATCCAAAACATTTAAACATCATTCATTATTATATAACAAACTAATAACTCATTTTACATTGAATAATATTCATTGTTCCTTAACAAACTAATATATCATTACAACATTACACTTTCAATGCATGATGTCATAACATCATGTCCGTTACACAGTATTATTTAATACAATGGATTTAGGGAGTGTATATATATCCCCACCTTCGGGGTAAGACGCCATTTCACATATTTCCCGCCACATACATGTTTCTTATACAGTCTAAGCAAGTACTTGACAGTCAAAATCACCCTATTCAAGCGCACTTTCTACTCTGTCATGGAATTTAGCCCGATGCTAAACCGTTTACTGACTAGAGTAAATTATTTTTATGATATAAAAAGGATTTTTTTCAAACAACTTGATTCGTCTCCACGTGACAGATAATGCGACATTCACTACAGCCCCTTATAGTAGTGTGCACCAACCAAGATCATTTTTTTGATGTCGGATCAACGTACATTCAACAGGAAATTGTGATGCACCAATGACGTTCAGCGGTAATCTTCGATCAACTTGAACTTGGTTCTGCCTTGATCGTGAGTTCAGAGCCCTTGAACTTAATATTTCTCCTACATCCTGCTGAACGAATGTTGATTCGAAATAAAAAAATGATCCTGGATGGTGCACACTTAGAGAGTATACTGGCCAATTCTTTCACACCATACAAGTTTCCCCTCTAGGTCGTAGTTATGGAATTTCACTACTATAGACATCTTTCCTCAACCCACTCTAATAACGATTAGCAACGTTCTTTGCAATGTTTACTCCTAACATTGTAAGATGGAAGAGATTCTCTGATTAAATAGCCTATGAGTTTCAAGTTTCTCTAATACCTGGTTGTTGAAAACTGTTCACGATCCACGATTTCGTGATTTGCAGAGTATCTCGATCCGTGAACCAATGTTCTGTTTCGTTGCACTAGAAACTTGAAGACAGAATTAGATAAACACGGGGTTAAACCGAACTCTGGTTGAACTATGATGTACACTGAATAATGACATGTAAATACAGTAATCTGGTTGATTGGTAAGGAACGGACAAGGTAAGAGCGATTAAGGCAGAAATCAGTACATTTCAAAAGTTGTATGTGACTTTTGTTGTGTTTTTCCGTGGTGTAGAGTACATGCCTGTTGAACTAATAGAAATGGGACTGGAAACAACGAAGAGACCCAAACTTCACTCCATAATAAACATAATATATTTTGGAGCTCTTGGATTGGTATACAAGTATTATCAAAAATAGAAACACAGAAAAAACTGGATACTGTTGCAAACTTTTAAAGGTTGTTGTGAACAGCTTAAGGATTCCCTTAATATGTATGTCAGTGTAATATCTGAAAACTTACGATTATAAATTAATCACTGATTAAGTTTTCGACCGTACGAAATCTTTGAAAGATTTTACAATTGTTTTCACTACTTCTGCAACAAAGTACGATATGCTTGTGAATTATTCTTTTCTAAAACTTTGCCCTAATGACTGCGTTTATACTCTCATCTCGCAATAATGTTTATGGTCGTGAAACGATCACACTTAGGGTGAGTCCAGATTTGGCCAAATTTCTGTACTTGCTCAAGTTGGTGATGACCGTCTCAAAACGGCGAAATCATCGGTCGCTTCTTTCCTACTACGAATTTTGAAAATAGAAAAGAAAACAAAGATAATGTATTTGGGTAATTACTTACTGCAGAAATTACTATATTTGATGGCACAATACACTTCGATAGGTTTAAACACACATCACAAGAGAATAAATACCTAAAAGATCTGGAGTAATTTTTATGTGCCGTCTTAGGGTCAGTTCTACAATCTACCGCTAAACTTCTAGTCAGCGCTAAGTTGAGACCAACTCTCATTGGCCAAAATCAGACTTGGCCTCAACTTAGCGCTGACTAGACGTTTAGCAGTAGATTGTAGAACTGACCCTTAATCGATTTGCAATATTATTGCTAACATCGTTCATAGGTTGCCAAATACTATAATTAAGTTCATAGTTTATATCAATGACCTCTATCTAAAAGCGATACTGGACTGACTGTTACCATTTAAAATTTCACGACTATATGAACCCAGGCAGCGGAGAGGCACTTCTTTTGTCCACTTCCAGTCTAAACCAACATGGAACAAAATTTCGGTTTTTACTAAGTTTTTTACATTTGATATCGTGTGCAACCTTGCAAAAAGTAAACATTGTTTACAGTATTATTTTCTTAAACACATAAAATACCAAATTAATAAAATCGGCTTACGCCCACACGACGGGAGTGACTGCTTAGTGTCGAAAGATAAACACCACAGCAACTATTTAAACTCGTTTTTCCACTTTCAGTCTATTCCAATGTGGATTAAATTTTCAGTTCTAACTCAGTTTTATACGCTTCTTATTGCTGTGCTTATCAATTTAAATATTAATGCCTAAGTTATTCGCATGATAGTATATAATAGTAAATACTACAAAAACTATTTTAGTTTCTTTTAAAGAATTAAGACATAAAGAAACGGGCTGCACGGCGATGTCAAGCGTAAAAACTGAGTTAAAACCGAAAAAAATGGTTCATATTGGTTTAGACTGGGAGTGGGCTAACGAGATTAACTGTTTTCTCCGCCCCTTGGCTTCATATAATGACATTTTCAATGGCAGCAATCAGTCCTGTATCGTATTTAGATAGAGGTCATTGACATGTACTCACAGAGCATGAAATATTATCAATACATTTTAGAAAAGTTTCTTTTCTAAAAAATGATAGAAAAACATTTTAAAAATATTTTGTTTCAGGCTAGCAATAATTTTAACGCCAGAGGGTAGTTTTGTAAATATTTCCATCAATGATATATTTAAAAAAATACTATATATAGTACACAATATTCCAGTATTGTTTCAAACTTTTGCTGCAATGTGTTTGAAACACACATGTTTTGCCAACATGTATAATGACACTTTTGATAAACCTATGTTCAACAACATTAGGCCATTTTGACGTTTACCAACACAGAATTTCGAGATTTATCCCACAAAGCCAATGAAATTAATATTAGTTCTCGGTATCTGGCAACGCTCTGAACAGTGTTAACAGAAACACTGCAAAATAATTGTGACAGCATATACATCATTTCGGGTCTTCTAGATGCTTCTATATGTTTAAACGTACTGTAGTGCATTGTGTCAACAAATATACTAATTTCTGTAGTAAGTATTGATGAATATGTATTCTCTTTGTCTCGTTTTCTGTTTACAGAGTTCGGAGTAGCAAAGAAACGACCGATGATTTCGCCGTTCTAAGACAGTCCTCACCAACATGTACACGCATACAAATTTGGCCTAATCTAGACTCACCATTAGAAATCACACGTCAAAGTTTACTAAATTTCTTCCTCTTGAGCTTCATATACTTAATTTGTTCTGTAAATTTTAAATTTACGTGCAGTGCCCTTATCAGCACCCAAAAAATATGTTTTCTCTCCCCATTTTCTAGCAGTGTGCAATATTCTAAATAACATTTACTTTTATACTAACTAACAAACTTGACTATTCTGTTCGCTTTTACAGTATTGGTAAGTAGTATACATTAAGAAAGGAAACGGGGCTATAGTTGAGGATGTGCACTTGCTGGAAATAACATTTTCAGCCATGCATTTTAGACAAAATTTTCTATTTTATGACTTTACCATGAGTTTACAGCAATTCTTCCATATCGGTAATGTAATTCCAAAGTAGTTATATTTCCAATAAATTTTTAAGTACGCAAACTTTGCTTGTTCTTAACAAAAGTGGCTTTATTAGTTCTATTGCTCCTACAATTTCATAGATTTACGAAATCTCTGGTTTAATCCTGAATTTATCCGGTACATACGTTGGTACAGCAGTACAATCATATGATCTTGGATTACTGGTTGCCTGATCTTGACCTATGATCAAAAGTGTTGTTTTTTGCAATCGAGCATAAAAAGATAAAACAAAACCACCGAAAAGGTTGATAATTAAAGAATCAACTGAAGTTGTGTGCTCAGAATATTCTTTTCCGAAAACTATGGTATTCGAAGTCAAGTATATTCTAAAGTTGTAGTACAAATTGATACAAGGACATTCAAATTGGTCTTCCATATTCAGAACGTTATAAGCTAATCAGAGAAGAACAAGGTAGTGGGATATACTCACCACTGAACCTCATTGGTGAACCATCCGTCCATTCCCATAGTGGTTTAGTAACTTGTTTTCCACCTAACCAATAAATGGCATTAGTTGTATATTCATCCAATTCCCGTATATTGGTTGTAATAAAACTCTCCTCTTCAACTGATTGAACACTTGCGAGATTAGCCTGCAATGAGAAAAGGATTAATTACTCTTTAGTTTCTCTAGCTAATTACATGTTTATCACAATTCAAAAATATTTATAAATATTGAAATGCTACACATAATACAAATACCATATTCTTACTCCCATCCATAGAAAACAGTAATCACTTCGTAGATACACTAACGTAATACATTACTGGAAACTCTCAGAAACCGTTGTATGGATTTCTTCCTGTGAATTTTAAAGTTGTTTGCTTCATCTACTAGATGTAAAATGTTTGTTGCCGGCTTCATAATTATTTGAGATGTAGTAGCCTTCTGGGAATTCTCCTTCACGTACAGCAAGCGGCAGCTGAGTACGCCTTCTTAACCAAACCCTCCACTCTACATTTCCTCGCTGCCTTGTAATTGTTGTTTAATCGTAAAACTGTCCAAAACTTAGCCACTAAATCGTTCTTGATTACGTTTTTCCATCTCGCTTCTCGTATCTTGTACGCAGTTTTATGTTTCGGCACATTTTCTTATTTTACCAGTATTCTAGTTTCAAGAGGGGAAAAAAATGGAAAGAGAAGCGCTTTTATTATCTCATTTCTTTTGCTTGTTCAGTCTCTCGAAGCAATCAATATTAAGTGGTAAACCACAAGGCAAGTTCCACGAAATATAAAGTGTATCATTTCTAAAGGATTTCGAGAAAAAAGGTGAAAATGAGATGGAAAGTGTTTGAAGGAAATAATGACGTTTCATAAATCTGACAAGAAGCTAGATTTTTCGGATTTTGAAGAAACTTTTCACATGTATGTATACGAAAACCGTTGTTATTTTTGCGGAGTAATATTATGTGTAGACTAACACTATATTAAATAAGAGTACTCTTATAGCAATTTACATGGCGAAGTAAAATTTAACTCATTATTAATTAATTCTAAAAATGTTGAATGAATGAAACTGAATCTTGACAACATTGAAAAAAGTATGCATGTTTCTTCCAGTACAATAGAATATGATGACACAATAATTTCAGCGTTGTCAACCGTGCATTAAATTAATATTTTCAAGTCGTCTTTCTACAACATACTTCAAGACAGTCTTTACAGTCCGCGTGACTGCGAGCACGTGCCATCCACCCAAGATGTAAACAAACAACAAAAGTGTGTACTATGTTATGTAAATAAATGTGTGTACTACAAAGAATCTAAGCAGATGGTATCAATCGCACAGGGGATAGCTCTACCTTTTTTATACGAAAGCAAAGCTTTGATATAGAAAGTATCTTAGTTGGTGTACTTTCTGTGTTAATTTTAGACGTAAGTTTTGACATTGGATGTACCAGCTTTCCATATCAGGAGTACATGGCATTTTATGTCAGTACTAGATCTTCAGTGACTATATGATATAAATAAAACTTTGGTAAACTTTATTTTTATATGGGCCAGTCTAGTATCTTTGGACTTCGGCCAGTTACAATTCGCCTTTAGTTGTTACAATCCACACCCATACCCCTGCCGGGACTCAAACCCGGGACCTTCGAGCCGATGGTCTAGGGCCGCAGACCGCTCGGCCACCCGGCCGTCATATGATATAAGTGTTTCTTACCGTATTATATTTCTGAACCCCAACAACATCAATTAAAAATTATATGTAAATGTGTCATATCTCAATGTGTAGTTTATGCTTAAGTTTTGGACATCAGTTTAGAATATGTAACTCGCATTGAACTGTTTTGCAATGCAACGGTGAGTGGTAATTGACTCCTTTCATTCTGGTAACAGACACAATTACTGTGGTCTATGTGGCGCATTTCGGGGATGATTAGTCACATCAAAACAAGAGAAAAAAGTTCCTTTAAAGAAATTTCGAAATATGTTTAGTTTTAGATATATAGGCGCTCAAAGTCAATGTAGCATCGTCAAAAATTACGTTATATCCTGTCAGATAATGACACATACGTGTCGGCTTAGCAAATATTTAACCAATGTTAACAATTGAAGAATGGAGCTTAGAGGGGATTTCGATACTTGTACAATTAAACGATATTAATTCATTAACAAAGAAATCCTTATCTTACGAAACTTGTCTATGCTGCACTCCCTCAATCACAAACACTGCTTAAATAGGTGCATTGGCTTCAACTTCGATTGTTATTTGCTAAGCTGACTCCACATACGCCATTCCTAGTCGAGATATTAAGTAATTTGTAACGAGACTACAATAATTTTTAGCGAGTGTATCTCCGAAACTACATATGTTTGAAACTTTTTCAATACAAAGAAACGTTTCCCTTGTTTTGATATAAAAAATCACCTCCCTAAGTTTGCGTAGGGCTATCTTGAATAAAGTCCATAGTAAAACTTAATCTCCTAAATTTGTATTTAAGAAGTCATTCCCTTAGTCCAGTATGATAAACAGAGTGTTGGAAAATAACATCGACAAAAACACCTCACGAGATTTCTGACATGAAAATAATAAATAAAGGTATAGGCCAAAGAGGGTGTACAAATGCTTCGTTTCAGCGCTATAGGCTGACGAAAACTTGGGAAATTGGACTTTAAAAGCTTCATATTTATTATACCATTAACAGTAGAACTGAAGCGGCATGGTACCCTCAAAGACTTCAAATCTGCTATGTCCAAAAATGTATATTACAAAATTGTGCAATAGTGCGCAAGGGATTGCCCAAAGGAAACAAAGGATTTCCAGAAATTTTTTGAAGTAAAGGTGGGCCAAAATAAGCATGAATAGGACTACTTTCCAGCAAGTAACGATCATTCGTTTGTAGCAAAACAAATTCTAAAACAGATTTCCTCTGCGGAAAGATTAATAAATGATGTGTGGATGCATACTAGACAGGAGTTAATTACATACATTTTCACGAACGTTTGTAATTTTTATTAGTAAAAAGACTGCCATAGCCTCGTTAAATGACAGCGATTACGTTTATCATCTGTACTCATACGGAAAGTGCTTATTTCGACCCTCATTTACTCCAGAGAATACATGGCAATACCCTACTAACTTTGGGGAATCCATTGCGCATCCATTTCACAATTTTGGAAGAGCAGGTTTGAAGTATTTGAGGGTACCGTGCCGCTTCAATTCTACTGTTAATGGTATTGAAAATATCAAGTTCTAGGTTTCATTTCCCCACACTTTCGGCAACCTATATCTCGTGAGGTAGGTTTGTCTGAGTTATTTTGCAACACCCTGTATAGTATATATTACACTGATATGGAATAACCAAATTGCTATTGAGTGTTACCACGTAAACACATTTTGAACGCAGTTATTTCTTACGTGTGCGTAACTGATTCAACAAATTTTACATTTTATTCCTTCGCACACACAGTCATCGACTTAACAATTGAAGATTACAGAGAAAGAAGGGTCCATGAAAGGTGTTTTCTCGTAAAACACATTTTAAATTCTACTCTCCCATTTACTCTCTCTAAAAGCTGTTTTAACCTGCAGATTATTTGAGCCTTTGGACTGAAACTTGTCTATCGGTTAGCTGTTATTATTTAGTAGTGTTACAAGTGCAAACTACTTAAAAAAGACGTATTTTTCTTCTTTCCCTGTGCTCTTGAATTGCCACCTGAGACTCTGCATCTACGTAGAGTTGGCTGCACATCGAGTTCCATCTGGACCTAACGAATCCATCAATTTCTTAGTGGTCTTTGTGTTACATTCGCCGTTTATACATTCGGACACGAAGACATTTGCCGAATGCCTGCAAACTCTCTTGGCAGAGCATTGGCTTCGCATTCGGAAGGTCTTCAGTTCGAACAGAGGAGTCCGATATCTTGAATGAAGTCTTTCCAAGATTTTTTTCTCAGTCAGATAATGTTTCTTATGTGATGGTATTTTCGAACAAGACAATGCTCTCCCCTCCCCTGGTCTGAACCATAAATGACTGAAGGCTATCAATTCAATTCAATTCAATTCAATTCAATGGAGACACTAATGACTACAGTGTTCATCATTTGCTTATTGGAGAAAATATTGTTTCAATCGTAAGTTCAAAATTCGAAATACTTCATCAATGCTTCATAAGATAAGATAAAATTAATTGTATGGGCGGTAACAGCACTATGGCTTACGCCCGTCCCGATACGGGGGAAGCCCCTTATCTTTGTCACGTCTAAAAATAGCTGTTAACTAAAATCATAAAAGAATATAAAAGATGAAGATGTAAGCTCTTCAGAAAAATAAAATCGTAGTAAAAACTAAAGATGTATATTGTCTTTAGCATAAAAGGTAAAAATGTGAAGGCTGTAAATAGGCCTTCACAAAAATAAAATAATACTACATAAAACATAACAGCTATGTGACATAATCATCTCAGAGAGACGGAGATAATCCTGTCTCACGGACATAACTAAAAACTCTCCGCAACATACCTGGTTCATCCCCTAACAATGACGCCATGTCATTGGGGATGTTATAACGTTGTCTGAGATGATTATATCCTGGACAATCTAAAAGGACGTGACGAATACTTAAAACCACATGGCAATTGTTACAACGTGGTGGATCCAATCGTCGTAACAGATATCCGTGTGTTAGGCGACTGTGTCCGATACGTAGACGACATAA
>JAGDQP010005529.1:49309-77666 GCA_022664845.1 Lepisma saccharinum | reverse complement strand
GTGAGACTCTTATTCTCAAGGTTCTCGGCTCGATTCCCCCTAAATTTGTTATTTTTTTCTTCAAGGAATTAAGTGCTGTAAATGTTGTTCCTGGTCGCTACTACAAGAGATTGATCCCGTAAAGGAAAAAACACAAGACAGAGAGGAGGGGACAGGAGGAAGACGCAGACTGTGTATTCATCATAAGCGTTAGAATTTCAATTATAACCATGCTTTCAGCCATTTTTCTTTTCCTCTTTCCTTTCTTTGCTCTTTACCCGTTTTTCTCCATACTTTCTCTCTCTCTGTCAATCTCTCTCTCTCTCTCTCTCTCTGTCAATAATTCTCTCTCTCTCTCTCTCTCTCTCTCTCTCTCTCTGTGTGTGTGTGTGTGAGTGTGATTTGGAGTGTGTGGGCGCGCGTATGCGTTTGAACAAGACAAGTTTTGTAGCATTGCGTAATGAGGATTTCTGCATGATGTCCATATTATTATTTCCCTTTTCTATGCATTAATTCCTATCTCTTAGAAGTTACCTGAATCGAATTTCTGCCTATCCATCTTCTGGTTCTCTAAATGATGCTCAACGACTCATTCGTTCTTAATCCAAATGGTGGAATATACTGCCATACCATGTTTTGGCGCATATTTGTACTGCTATGTTGGTTGTCTAAATGTTAGGCGTACAGAGAAAAAATTTCTTGAAGGAAAAATAAGGCATTTCTTATAATTTTAACAACAATTTATTATTTAAGTTTGTGTACAAGAAGGACACAAAGAGCGAATCGAAAACTACAGACCAATTAGTGTACTGTCAGGTCTATACAAAATGCACACCAAAGTAATTCTTTTATCGTATTGAACAAGACTTAGATTCTAACCACGGAAGGGAACAAGCTGGATTTCGTCGTGGATTTAGCACGATGAGGTTATGAAAAGTAGTAATGAATATGAACTTCTACTATGTCAGATATTAATACATTTTGAAAACGCTTTCGATTCGATTTCCTTGGTGGCAGTAATTAAATCACATCAAGACATTGAAAGGCCATACATCAAGTTACTGCAAAAAATTTAAAATGAAATTCAAATGACTCCCACACCTATCATTACACTACATCATCAAAGTGAAAAAATTTTAATTTGGCCAAGGGATAAAGAAAGGAGTTTCAGTTTCTCCAATACTATTTTCAGCGGTCCTGGAGTGTTCCAAAATTTAAAGTGGGATGAATTTGGAATAATAATCAATGCCGAATACGTGAATCGCGTACGATTCGCTGCTGATAAAATCCTGTTTCTACTAGTGCAGAGAACTACAAACTAGAATGGAAGTACTGTGCA
This sequence comes from Lepisma saccharinum, assembly GCA_022664845.1. NCBI lineage: Eukaryota > Metazoa > Arthropoda > Insecta > Zygentoma > Lepismatidae > Lepisma > Lepisma saccharinum. The sequence goes on along the minus strand of JAGDQP010005529.1, from coordinate 76,348 downwards.
ATGAGAGTTCAAAAATAGAACTGAAAATGAATATAAGTAAAACAAAAGTAATGTACACTTAGCATCAAAAAAATTGCGACAGCGAACGTCGTGCAGTTAGGCAACCCAAATGGCCCCTTCTTATCCCATAATCGTGTCTGGTAAGCAAACCTCCTCTTTCTCCTTCCTTCGTCTCGCCCATACTAAAATGAGCAAAAATTATGAGATTCTTTTTTCAAATTAGACATGTATTAATATCGATAAAATGAAAAAATAAAAGCGAGACGAGACAATATACATAAGTTGATGGAGGGAGAAATTTAAACACACACACATTGAAACATTGAAACCGATGGATGTCTTTAGGCAGAGGAAGAGGAATGAGAGAGAGACAGAGAAAAGGGTAGAGAGAAGAAGAAGAAGAGGGAGTACAGATAAAAGTATGGAATTTAAACGTAGTAAAAAAGAATCTAACATTATAAAGTGCAGTGCTCACAAATCTAACAGCAAGATAGAAGTGACTTTTGGATTTTATATTTTTTCAGGGTTATTCGAATATATAAAGGGTGCTTGAAAATTCATTTATTCTTTTCAAAATGGAGACCAAAATTCATGGTCAGATTAAATATTCATCATTTCCAGTGGAACTCCAGAGGTTTGAGACACATCTAGGACAATGTCAAAATCCGTGTTTCGATTGCAAATTCGGTGGGGCTCTTTGAACGTACTGGTTTGCAATACGTTGTAGTAAGGGATTCCGCCAGGATTTTCAGTTTGGGGAGTGTAAAGAAAACATTGTGCAGGTAGTTTTACAATGTTTCTGTCAACTTTTGACCGCGAAAAAGTTAAAGTTTGGAGTAGTCTCGAGGATTTCAGGCTGACACCCCCCACAGGGGCCGGGGTCTGGTTATATCACGGATTGTAACAAATCCAGTACAGTATATAGCACAGGTCATAAATTCCATTCCAGACTACTAATGTAAATTGAACATACAAAGAAAATGAGTGGATGATAATTTTCCTGCGTAATTTCTATCAGAAAGACCCAAGATTACATATGCAAAGTGTATCATAATGAAAAGTTACAAATGTTGAAAAGCAAAATTAGTATGTTCCTGTGGGCATTGCAGACATTACATGTTACACATTTCAAACGTGAAAAAAGGAACACATTGAATGGCATGTTGATAAATTATAGGATGGAAACGAATTTTGTGCCAAATTAATATAAAAATTATTCTTATCTTGAAACAGCGAAAAAAGGGGGTCATTTTCTACTCGTGTCTGAAAATATATCTGTTCCGAAAATGCCACTCAAGATTCCACCTATTGCGAATATAACGTTTTAATAATTACAACACTAATGATCTAGTGTATATAACAATTTGCACAGATGGAATGAACACGGCAGAGCTGAAACGGATCACCGGCTGTCAGGGGATGCTGGTCAGGTTGTGGACTGTGTCATCAGGATTAAGATTCGAACGTATTCTGACGCCGTGGTTCAATGTAGAGCTGAAGGATGAAGGAGATATTTTAATTATTTCATTGCGTTTGAATCGTGTTTCTGACAGGAGTGACCAGGATCGGAGATGTTACCCCAAGAACACGAAAAATACGACGTCAAAATTCCCAGTTAAACAGATTATCCAGACCGGGTCAATCGGGTTACCGGGTCACTTATGTTTGGGTCTGGCCCTATCACCGTGTCGTCGAAAGTGGCCCGGATTTGGGTGTGGAACACGCACAAAAAGAGAGAGAGTGTGTGTGTAAAGAGAAAAAATAAATAGATAGAGAGAAGAAGAAGAGAAAGAAGCAGCGAAGACACGATAACAATACATCAAGAAAGAGAGGAAGAGTGAAAAACATGAAAACTATACTATCATTATGCTAAACAACACACACACTGTTTACTCGGTTTCTGACCAGTGATGCTTCGTAAGTTCTCCACATCCCGGAGATAAATCTCTGAATACTTCAGTGTATGCACAAAAGAAACTGGCTGGTAACGAATTGAACCCAGGTTTTCAAATTACAAGTCCAGCACGGTAGCGATACTCCACAGCTGCGCTGGTAACCCACTGAGACTGGATATGGACTTTTCTAACCAACATTCGTAAATCGTCTTCCTCTCTATAGTTACTAAGGTATTTGATTCCACAGTCTGAAGGATTCTCAGCTTTGTATGAGAAGTTATAATTAGATTCTTCACTTCTGCTTTGTGAAAAACTTGGCTTGAAAGGGTTTGAACCTACGTTGGTTTGCTGTAATACTTGAAAATCCAGCACTTTTCATCTACTCCATCTGACCAACTAAACATAGGATCCATGAATCTTCGTCTTTCATCTTTGGAATTAGTCAACTTCGTCCTGTAAGTTGTTTAAACCAAAGTGCACGCTAAACTTTCTTTATTCAATGACTTATAAACAAATTAGGGCCCATTAATATTCGAAATAACAAAAATCGAGGAAAAATGAAAGAAACAATAACAGCTTATGCAGTTTCTTTGCGCCGTGGAACTTCAAAGTCACTCTTAGAGGAATTCTTCTTATTATTGTTGTTGTTGCAGTGAAACTTCCAATAACTGACAGTTTTGTATTTCCTGTAGAAATATTTCCTTGTATTGTGGAAGTAAATTCTGTCAGTAGTGTACTAAATGAAAAAGAACACTGAGAGCTTGGCAATGTTTTCTTTTAAAGTAAAAAACTCTCTATAGCGGACGTCTCCAAAATTTTCTGCATAAATTAGTTTTTCAGGTGTGAGTAAGTTTCCTATCAGGAAGACAAATGATGACGTTATTTCCAATACCCCTCCAATATAATTACTGAACATAATCAGTAAAAATATTGTTAGAAATGGCCCAAATGAACTTATGAGCCTCGAAGCATGGTACGAGTTCTTGCAAAGTTGGCGGTTTCTTTTACGAATCACTTAACCTGGCTACCAGCTAAGGAGAGCCCACGTAGAAACACTGTAGAGTATAAAGTCAACAGCACGTTTGCGTTTAACCGGGGGCATATTTATGGGCCAGGCATTTAGCTATGAATAAGCCTTGATATGTCCAAGGGACTGAAAGTGAAAGGGTCAAGCTATGGGTGCTTATCTATGAGCTACATTAAAAAAAATAGATGCTTGTTCCCGTAATACCTTTTCCGTGACTATATCATCTTCTCGGACATTGAATGTAGGAGTCAGGACCTATATTGAAATATTCGCTCTTTCGAAAATCCCGTGCTGTGGTTATAATATTAGAAGACGAAAACATTATACACTAGATAGATAGATAGATAGATAGATAGATAGATAGATAGATAGATAGATAGATAGATAGATAGATAGATAGATAGATAGATAGATAGATAGATAGATAGATAGATAGATAGAGATATAAATTTAGTACAATACAATTACGACTAACATGATCAATCCTAGATGTTTAATACAAAAACATGAAACCTATTACAATATGTTCACTATACTTCTCTTATCAACTTACAAAAAAATTAAAAATCCAGTTTCTGCATTTTTCCTGTTCTGAAAATAAAATATTCCACAATCTTGGGTTTCCCATCTTTCCATTGTTTAAGAGGCATATCTCCTAATCAACGTAGAAGGTTCGTTTCTGTTTCTATTAAATTTCTAACATCACGGATAATATATAGTTATTATAGTTTTCCCCCAGGAGTAGCCATTTTTGAATAGCTTAAGGATAAAACAAAAAGTGTGATCTATGTTGGATAAGATACTTTTACAATGCACAATAATACATGATAAGGCTGCGTAATGTAGCTGCAAATATCATGGGGCAGGTTTAACAGAGAAAAGTCAATGCTCAATATCAATGGAAATAGTCCAGAGCAAATGTGATATAGGGTTATAAGAAACTAAGAGAGTGTTCCTCAGGAATATAAAGTTTAGTATACTGAAGGAATTTACACGGAATATTCCTAATATATTCCCAGAGATTGGAAGTTATCCAGGAATAAAAGTGCAACAATATTGTCAGCCTTATTTTCTATTTCAAGATTAAAGTGTATTTATATTAAAAATAATTGAAAGCTAGACTCATGAAATTAAACAAATATTTCCAAAATTTACCAAATATATAATTTTAAGCATATTTCATGAATGTAGCAAAATATTTTATGCAATATATGAATCATATCTCTTGCTGCATGACGCTAGAATGGACGGGGAGAAAAACCTACGGTAGCGGACGAACTGTGTGGCGCATAGCCAACGTATGATAGGAAAACTGTGGGAAGTATTTTCTTTAATATGATTTATTTCTATAATTGTAATCGTGGTGAGAAAATTTTGTTTATATTTTTGTTTGAAGAATGTACTCTTCTTTGGCCCGCTCTATTTTGACAGTGGTGTTCTATCACGGAAGTGGGAAATTATTCACTAATATTGAAAATACACATTTAACACTTACTATTCAGAAGTCTTCTTACCAAAGCGTATGTATCGTCTCCAGATTCAAGGTACTGAGCGTATGCAGCCTTCTTATTTATATAAACATTTCTCAAACTGCAGGACTGTCGAAAGCTTCGCATCATTATTTGTTACCTTCATACATAATGCATTGTTTCCATGCAGGCAAGCGTGGAAGTTCAGTTCTTTCAAACAATCACTCCGTCAGAATAGTAATTTGACAAATAAGAGTTAATGCTGAAATATCCTATATCTCGAGTAGCAGCAATACTAGCTCGTAGAATATACTACTCGGGAAAATTGATTAGGTAAAAAGCAAAATCTCTCATGTCCATTTTTAGATTTAAAAAAAGACTTTTATCATTGTAAGACCTGCATAAAGAGTTACATCGAACAATACAAAGTGATATTAAAGATTGAAAAATATGTGACTGGACCGGGGATCGAACCCGGGACCTTTGGGTTACCGTCCCAACTGCGCCACCCAGTCAACCCGCTTCCCAATCACACACCTTTCACTCTTGATGTCGATGTTTTGTCTCGAAACCACTTGGAGAGAACATCAACATCAAGAGTGGAAGGTATGTGAGTAATAAGCGGGTAGACTGGATGGCGCAGTTCGTAGCGCATTGGGACGGTAACCCAAAGGTCCCGGGTTCGATACCCGGTCCAATCACATACTTTTCACTCTCTAATATCAATTGTATCTATACCTACAGCCGCTTGATTTGATGTGCAGAAAAATTCTGGTGTTACCTCCACTGCAACTTTGGAAAATACAAAGTGACTTTCTGAAAAACATATTTATCCCATCGCAATTTGTACTGTCTTGATAAAATTACTTTACATGATTCACAATAGATTTTCATCAAGGTCTTAAAAGGAACAAAACCTTTATTTTCATCAGTAATGGAGATATGATAATCTGCTTGTTATCTCCTGAATTAGATCATTCTCTCAAGACAGACAAGATTGCAACCAAAGTATAGTATACTTTACGTATCAGCAGACGACCATTAAATTTTGACACATTGAAAAAATTAATGACAACAGACCGTTTACACAAATATAATGGCAATATAAGTTGGAGTGTTTTCATAAAGAGTGCTACATGCTGCAATTATAATTTTACTAGGATAATGTTCAAAATACAATAGCTTTAGATCATAAGAACGTACCTCCAGTATGTAAATTGCTTATTAATATTCAAAGGAAAACAAGTTTCCTGTTTGCCATTCGACTTGTACTTTTAATTAAGAAAGTTTCCTTGCTATTCATATAAATAACTCCACATGCTGGTGTTAGTCTCAGGATAATAATATTATCTGTGACATTTTATATGATAAAGTCGATTTGAAGGATTAATTGATATCTCACATGACACACACGAATTTAGAATCAAGCCTTGAAATTGTTTTCACGAGACATAAACACAATTATGCTCCTAATTGCATATAGATATGCACCTGTTTGTCCTTCGAATTGTACTTTTAATTAAGAAGTTGTCATTGCTATCAATATAAATATCTACCCGTGCTGGTATCCCACATGACACATACGATGATAGATTCGTCTTTCCTACGTTTCCACGAGACATAAACATAATTATGCTTCTAACTACATTTAGATATACGCCTATATTATTGCAACTGTATACACAATGTCTGCCCTTGTACACATCTGAATTATAATTAGAATATTGACAATTATGTCTGTTCACGTAAACAATGTGTTTATAAATATTAATTTTGAAAGTATTATCTCCATCAAGGATTGATCGACGTCATTCCATAAGTTACGTCGTATTAGGCAGAATACGAAAAGAAGGAAAACGTACTCTTCAGTCACTTAATAGCCGTCTCCTGATCTTGCCACATGTCAACCAGTTCTAGAATAAGCTCTTAAAAACAGCGCTTTCTCGTCTAGACGGTTTGGAGTCTTTGCAGAACTCTTAAGTCTATAGGCGCAATTTCCGATGAAAAAGGTGTGTAGGAAAATTCTTCCATCCAAATTCCTGTGAGTTCCCTCATCTTACACACATTGGTTGTACGCGGCCCTTGTCTCTGAAAATCAGCACACACTAACGATTTACAACTGCGGGGCGTTTATCCAGATATGCAGTCCAACTATTGACAGTAGACCTGCGCTATGGATAACTGCTTCTTGGCATTCATAAAACGTTGATTATATCGTGCAGTTCATGTTTTCTCACTGTTCTAACTACATCTCACTTAGTAACACACTGACGTTTGCGTTTAATGTATTAAAGATCCCCTTTTCAACTCCTTTCACTTAAAAAAAAATAGGTCAGTAGCCTTCCGTAACGCGTCAGTAGCCACTGCGAATAATATAAGCTGCTACTTCTGCTGTGTTTTCTACTCCCAGGATACGCATTTTACCATAATCAAGGGCCTGATGAGGAATGAGGAATAGTTAGGTAGACTGAACGAAGTACTGTGACAATATTTAACCAGATTACTTGAAAAGAGAGGCGCCATAATGCTTCACAACCTTCTTCAATTAATATATATTGCGTCTGTAGCGATATATCTGTATTGGGTTCAGTGGGGAATAGATGTAACGGATAGTACTTTCTGCACTATTCATGTTTCAAAATACCTTGTCTTTCAGGAAATGGCTTACATACATGAACATACACAGTTCGCAGAATATGAATGGCTCGGAAGCTGATACATTGGTACCTTTAAGGTGTTATTTTAAACAATCATGCGAAACCTATATACATGTTAACATGGTGGCATAACAACTTGTTTTTAAATTTACAAATAGCTGACATGTACAACGTCAACATTCAACCCTCACTACATGTTATTATACCGATGGAAGCATAAGTAGTACCCGTTGAAAATCACAGCACTAGACAGACCACAAACGAACTGTAGTTGAATGTGATGACATAAAAATATTGTGGGACTTTGGGCTATATGTTGCAAAAGTGTGTTTTGTATGTAATTTTGAATCAGGAATGTTAACTGTGACATGCGGTGGCCGAAACGTATCATAATGTGATAAGAGACACAACTTTGAAACTAGTAGTGATTTGCTTTTTTATGAGCTACGTACCGAGAACTAGAGTCTACACAATAAAGATGGCGTAGGACAAGGGTCAAGGCAGATAACTATACTTTAATGGCTTGTGTGGAGGAAAATCCATGCACCTACATCAGAGAACCATAATTGGCAACTATACGACAGTGCTGAAACCTAGTAACTTTAGGTTCTCCCGACTGACCCGCACATAGGTGATTCAGCGTACGGTCCGAAATTTAACCGAATGATCCGATTGACCCATTTGGAGTACTTAATGGACTACAAATTTTCGGTGTGATATTTTTCCTGCTCTGAGAGATGACACCTCTGATGTCGGTGAATGATAAAACAAATCATTGCTTAGATCCAAAGAAATAATTAAAAAATCTGCTTTGCCCTCCAGGTAATCAGACCGAGTATCATATGTAGACCCGGGTACCAATTGACCCTTTCCAAATCGTGACCTTAATCATTGGATTAGTGAAGTGACTCGTTTCAGCTTTGTTATACAAACGACTACTACAAAATTTAGAAATCGGACTTTTCCTACTATTTTAGTGGAATTTTATTATTATCCGAGGAAAATAATAAATGTAACAAATATAAGCATCCGTTGTAATTATCATAATTAACCAGCACGAAAACAGTGCAAATTATTTCTAAGCAGTTTAAAGCAGATGTATCAGGTTATTTTACAAATACGTTTACTTCCTTTTCAAACGTCAAGTATATGTTCAAGTACGTCGTAACACTGACAACTGAGATGTTTGGGGACGATGACACCAACTGTACTTTTCTATTGGATTGAATAATGGTTACGCTAAGTTTGGTACTGTAAGACAAACGCAATGGAATCAATTTAAAATATATATATATATTTGGAAAAAGGTTGGTAACACTGACAACTTTGGTACTTTTCAACAGGAACACTACAGTATTTTGATAGTTTGACGAATAATATATTTGATATTTCTGCTGCAGATAGATTTAACAAAATGGGTGAAGTGTTAAAAATTATTTTTTTAAAAAAATAGTGGGTTGGACACACTGAAATAATTCACCAATCAAGGGTTTTCTGACGGCTCTGCGCTAGTGTAGCGGATGGCTCTCAAACGACATTTCAACATTTTCTCTACAGCTTGTGGTTCCTGCGAACTACTTTTGCGCACAGATCGATGAAGTGGAATTGTGTGGTTCGTTTTTGTTAACTACGCCATCAAGAAACTTAGACATTAGCTTCAAGCTGATAAATAATTCCCACTCCAAGCAAAAAGCACCAATGCATTTTTCTATGATGAAGCATTAAGACAGTATTATGCTCTTCATCACTCCACTTTTTCTTTCTCTAAATTTCCCAAACGCATGCACAATGCGCATTTGATGTCCCCCTATTTTGATGAAAAGATTTGAATATTTTATTGTGTTTGGAATGTATATGTTTCAGCGCAAAATCTAGGTGGATACTTACTTTTTGCGCCAATAGTACATACATGGCAAACTGGTATTGAATGTTTTACGTCAAAATGAAACTAAATTTTCTTTGCTGCCTCTAGATGAAGAACATCACGAAAATAGGCCATTTTTTTCAAAATTAAAGGCTAATATTGGATTTAACACTCAGTTGTTTGAATTCAGCCTTGCAATCAATTCTACTCGAAAACTCTAGATATTAAATTTCACGAAACTATAATTATTTTATTGCCATTAGATATTTCTATACTTTCGTAATTTTGAATATCGTAATTCATTACATGACTTAATAACGGGAAATATGTCCTTCAGAACAATTGCATATGAAATTTTACGAAAATCAAATATTTTGTTAAAATTGTCATCATCTTGGATTTCGTAATTCAAGATGTTTGACTTGAAAAATGAAGCCATCGTCATTTGTTACCCATATCTATAATACTTCACGAAAGTTTGACTATGTCACATTAAGCTGCCACCATTTTGAATTTCAGTATATTTTTGTAATTTAATTGACTTCAGAATCAAACTCAGTCCTCCGAAGGTCCACGATATGAAATTTAAGGGCCGATGATTATTCAAAAATAGTTAATTCTACGTTCTTTTGATGTTTGTGTTAAATACATTTGGTTTCAGACAACAACGCAGTGACTTTTGGAATCAGGAAATATGGGATTGCACGAAACCAGGTGATTTTGAAAACTGTTTTATTAGTGTTCATAGTTTAGCATCCTTTACGTATACATACATTCGTTGCCGCGAAACAAAAGATGTACGCTTAATAAAATATACGTACTTATACTTAGGACACTTTTGCTATTATCTATTATTCAGATCTGCGAAGATATTATTTCGTAATGATGTAATAACCATACTAGGCATGTTAAACTTCGTCTTGTTCTTCTTCTTCTGCTGGTGCTGCTACTTATTAATTAATAATAATAGTAACATTTTCCAACTGCGTATTTTGTGTCTTCCCTCTTACCTGTCGACCTTGCAAGCAAACTGGATTTAAGGCAGGATTTGATCCTATTACTTATGGATTTTCCTTGTTTTACGAAAGCAGTTAAATGTTTAAATTCGACATATCCATCCCAAATTAACTGCTGAACGGTTTTCTTTTAATGCTCCATTCAATACAAAGAGATTAGGATCTCCATTCAATCCAAATCCAATCACTCTCTTTTGTTGGATCGAAACTTTTCGGATTTTCGTCTTGTCAGATCAGGTGAATAGAGATCCGGCAGGACCGAGGCGAGATTTATGTACCCAATTGAAGTGCTTTGAGTGGGTTAGAGCGCTGAATGAATTTACTGGCAGGCGTTCGCAAGGTCATTACAAATAAACCAACAAATACCTTAATTGCATTCTGATAATGAACAACTTGCTCATATCGTCCTACGATGCAGAGACTCAACATCTGATCAGAGAAGAAATGAAGCAGCTTGAGGCGATAGAGGTCTCAGATGCTCTGAGAACCTTCGAGCATGCTGTCCTTTTCTGGGAGCTAGCTCAAAATTTTTCTTTATATTTATAAAAGATAGTTCGGGATGGGTATGGGAGCGACCAGGCACGTATATAGAATAGAGTAACACAAATCCCAAATCATATCCTGATTTTAATCCCAAACGATATTTTAAATAACTCTAAGCTCTAAATTATGCCGTGCAGGTGAAGTGATGCCGAAAGATTAAAAGACAGTAACGGAAAAAATAATAAAAACAGTGACCCGAATACTGAATTAAAATCGAATACGAATCCATTAACCATGTACAAACTTTGAACATTATAAATAAACAGAAAATAAAAAATAAACGAGAGTGCTTGTGCGGAGCTCTTGTGTGATAGTGTTTGAACACCAGCACTTTTCGAATCCAGTGCGTGCTGAAAACAATACCTTCAGCAACAAACTCCGAACTTCTCCTGTCTATTTCTTTCTTGTGGTGATGGTATATAATAGTGGATATATAGAAACGAACCTAATTAGTGGACAGTAAGGAACATAAACTATGGAAATAAGACGCCGCCGTTAAGGAATTCAGGACGGCGTCGCATGTGGTGATGAATACACTATTCTGTTTAAGTAGTCAGTGTGTATATGGGCGGAAGGGTAGAGGAACATAAGCAGAAACAAGATTAAAACTGCAACGGAAAGTCGACATCGTGAAATAATTGCAGGAAAAACTAAATTATTTATATTTTATTTTGTGTCAGTTGTTTCAGCTCCACAACGACAGTCAACATATCTGTCTTGTGTTGTCTTGTGATATCTGTGTCGTTATATGTGTTGTATGTTGCATGTTTTTTTTTACAAATAAAGCAGCTAAATTCCTGTTTGCAAATATCTTTCCAATCAAGTTCCATCAGGAAGGAACAAAGGCCAGGATTACATTCTGGACGCTTGGCCAAAGTTAGTCCCGCACCACCTGAAGTCAAAGTACGAAATGAACACAAGAGATTCGCGGAATGCCTGAACTCTGGTATAACCGATATGTTATAAACAAGTAAATTTAATAATTATTCTTCTAAATATTTTCAATGAAATTTTTTTGGCAAGCATAATTTGTAACAATTTCTCTGTATCTAGTCTTCAGACAAAGACACGATCGCAATTTTAGATTCGTAACTACGTATGTGAAGCATTGATATCTTTTATCATCTGTCTGTTAATGTGTTGACTCACTGTGGGAAACGCTATTAAAGTGCGTCTCACCACCACTCTTTTTGCGTTCTTTTCTCACGAAGAGACAGAGTTTCCTTTGTCAACACATGGGTCACTCTTTTTTCTACGCAGAAATAGAGTAACACCATACGGAACCATATGTCAGCAATCATTTAAGTTCATTTTATGTTGCAGTTTCATTGTATATTTATATTTCGATGACCCATATGAACCTAAATTGTAAATGTTAATGTGCATTTTTGTTATACATTATTCTTTATGTGAGAAGAAAGAAAACTACGTAACTTACGACTCAGACGACAGTTTCTTTCTTTTCTCTTCCCACAGTAGTAGACATGTGACGATGAATCACTAGCTTCTACGCAAAATTTTGATGTCTTTGTGCTATTTAATTTAATAGAATAAAAAAACCTAATAACCGTAGCTTTTAAGGTCGATTTTGTTACTTTATCTTATGTTTATAAATGTCCATATAACCCTTGTGAACTTAGGATGTAAGAGCCAATATTCATACAACTATAAGTTAACCTTTGTATTTATCAACTACCTTATTTGGACATGTAACAAATAACAGATCACCTGACTATATGTGAGTCAAGATACTAACTACCTTTGTAAAGTTAGTCGGTTTTGGAAGTCTGAAGAGTCAACCACACGAGTTAGTTGTTTCTATGTATGCGCTTTTCTTTCATTAGCCGGTGTAGCAAACGAAAGTAATAGACGGATAGTTGGTGCTATAAAACCAAAAAATGGTTTCCGAGAATAGTTAAGCGATATTCGGAAAAATGGCAAATGGACATTAAAAGTGTGTGTTTTTGTTACCAACCTTAGCATAAAATTTATTTGGAAATATCGTACAAAGGAAAGGAAAAGCTCGTGTTACACAAATAGAAAGGAAAAATTGTAATACTTTTGTGTAACTGTTACTCGACGAACAGTTTGTAACTTTGTGGTGCTCAATCTTCTTCATTTCCTTAAAGTCAAAAAGGAAAATGTCATTTTTAAATGACACAGTGACATGTTTGTAGTTGTGGATTTCATCACAGCAAAAACGGTCTCGTTAACCTACACCGACCAGGTTTAACAATGTGTGAGTTATAAAAGTTACTATTGAATAAACAGTGCTAGTTACATCCGAGTTTTCAAGTGCTTGCTCAAGGACGTCATTTTATTTGGACTGGACTGTCTCTCTCAGTGCTAAGTGTTTTCTTCATCCCCCCCCCCCACACACACACACCTCCACACTTACCATCAACAGCAATTGAACTCTTATATTACCTTCAAAATAAACTGTGAGTATTCAAAATTTTAAAAAGAGCTCTTAGTGTTACAGTTCTTGAGATCTCTAGCCAATTACTTTATCTTTATTTTTTATCTGGCTTTATATATCATTAATATTCTCTGTAATATATATATTGTTTTCTTGCTACCTTCATTTAAATATATACATATATAGTTTTTCAAAAATACAAAATTTAGTTTTTATTTATGTTCAAAAACTGTAGACATATCCATATGTAATTTATTTCTTCTATACTAAAACATATTTAGTAACGTGTCAAAGTGGCCCTACACAAACGTCAAATTCATATTAACAATCGAAACCTAAACGCCAATATTCTTACCGCAAATATCAACGGTGATAGAAACTGCATGTATTTAAGGTATAATAAGGATATGTGTCTTTGTCTTATTTAATGATTCGAATCCCGGCGATTTTCGTCAGTTTAGTACGTAGTAACAGTATATCTGGGTCCTACCGTAATTTCCGCAAATATATTGGTGATAAAAATCTGCAGTGTAATACAATTAAAGCGTGCAATACGAAATATTGGTTACACTGGTAATCCGACAATCTCTAGGGCAGCCTGTTCCAAACTAAGAAGGGCGAACAGCTGCCCGTGACATATGACCCTGAAACTTCGCTACTTAGTTTGTTGTTAACAAGGCAAAGAGACACGGGGTGGAAGGTGGGTCCCCTAAATGAGAAAATTGAACAGCTTAAGTCCAAGATTTGCCGTAATTTGGCATAATTATTTCGATGCGATGATCAGGTAAACGTGAAAATTCTAGTACATTAGTGTGACAGGTTATGCGATTTAACTAAACTCCAACACAGCATACTATGTACTTATCTTGCTATCAATATGTCGGATAAGAAACATGGGAAATTATATACTTACAATGCAATACTGTAGGGGCAGCGTTTATGTGTACTATGTGTCCACTGAAATGTGTTTGCAAATGTATTGACAATAGAAGAGATTGGAAAAACATTTAGTATTTACAACATGGATTGAGCATTCAGTAACGTTTGTACGACACAAAAGAGCTTACAAAGTTGGAAGCAGAAAGCCAACCGGTAAAGGCTCTTTTCCTCACTTCTGCTGTAAATTCATTATGTTTTTTTGCTTTCAGTAAATCAAGTCCCTGGTTAGCCTTATTGTTAGCAACGCGTTTGTCCATGCGCGTGGTATTGAACACATTGGTTCAGGGAACAATAATTTATTAAGATTGTAGATCATTTCCTTAGAAGCTCGCCAGCTCTTTTGTAATATCAAAGACAGTTCAAACTATCAATCAATAACCTCATTTCAGTAGTACAGCCTTCGAATATAAGACTAATATGTCCAAATATAAATCATACAAATAAAATTGCTTACCTTCAGAAGTAGAAAAATTCTCTTCTCAGCTTCTTATCTCTACGCTATTATACGTACAGCTTTTGTACTAATATGCGTGTATGTATCTGAAATAAAATATGAACAAAAGACTCCAGCACACCCGAGACATTTCTTTGTTCAGGTGGCCTAATTATCGAACGTTCTACATATGAGATATAAACGAAAATATAAGTAGACAATAGTCACAAAATGTTAAAGATAAACAATAGTTGCCAGATATTAAAAAAAAATTGACTGTCAGGCAAAGCATTATACTACGTTTGATCAATAGATGGAAAAAGGAATAAATATTCATCAAATGATATGTTTAAAAGCTTGCTTTAATACTCCACATGATACAAGTTGCATTTTATTTAGAAAATATTGTATGTAATGTTTGATAACTCGTGTAGTTATCCTGTTTAGTAATTTATAGTTAGAATAAAATCGAATTGGTAACAACCTTTCCAAATCCGTGAATACAATGTAGATAAAGCTAACCTTAATAACACGCAGTAAGTGTATTAATCGAACTATGGCATTGAATTATTACAAAGGTGTTCGCCTTCATATTACCTTAACATGGCTTCTGTGATTGATTGACTTCGCTCTGAAAACTAAACTGACAAACAAATAAATTTCCAAAAGCAAGAGTTCTCTAAAATTAACATAATAAAGCTTTATTTCAGTAGTGTGGATGGTTTATTTAAGGAAACTAAAATTTTATTAAATGCTTCAAAACAGATGTACACCCTATTTCAAAAAGGATGACCACGTTGATTAGGGCTGTTTTGAACTGAAAATTCTCTGTCAAATTTCGGGTATCTTCGGAAACAGTAAACCAAAGATACCAGGTTTCCAAGGGTAGGGTGAAAACCTTTGAATTTGGGAAAAATTTGTGGAGATATCCTTTTCTTCTTGTAAGTGCAATAAGACATGTTCGAATGTTATTTAGTGTAGAAAAAAGTGACATTCATTGAAATATGTAATGATACTGCTAACTGACTGGATTGTTGGGATGTTATCTAAAAATAAGGTGCCAAAAATCACGCTAACTTACTGAGTTCGAGGTAGAGCAAAGTTGTACTATTTTTCAGTTATTGGAGAACTTGGCTCCGATGTTAAATATAATGGACCATTGATAATTCGGAAGGAAACAAAGAAATACATTTGAGAAATAGTCGATTCACCTCTACGACAAGAGAAACATGGATCACCGCTCAAACGTGTAAACATACTAACATAAGACAAATATCAGAAACAAAATATGAAATAGCTCCAATACCAAAATTAAACCAATTTAAATTCATGCACCATACGTGTTCTTTAGAGAATTGCAACTAACCTCAAATATTGTAACGTTGCCACCTTTGGTCAATCGTTACTTGTATATAGTTTGCTCCTCTAGCTAGCTCAGTCGTTGTCGCTGTGCGGTAGAAACAAATATATACTCTGGTTACTGGTTCGTGTTCTGGTTCCTGGAGGTTGGAAGCCAACAATATCTAAACTAAGGCGTGCCCCAAAGCTACTCCACGTAGTGGGACGTACACCTGAAGATAGGAGAAAACCAAGCAATGATCCTGTCAGTGCTTTTCAGCAACATTCAAGGACCAAAGCCAAGCTCTCCACTACGTCTAACTATCAAAAGTAAACGTAAAGGTGACAATTCAAAATATATTTATTTCAACAGAGGATTAACACATAATTTCAACTTCTACACGTCTACATGCTGTTGCCGACATCAGCTATATACATTCATAATCTAACTATCCATCTGATTTACATATCAGTTTACAAGATAATAACTTATTTATAAAATTAGTTTCCTTTCTGAAACAAATAACCTTTTAAAAAATAAAATCATCTGCATTTGATAATATCACAAAGGCAACAATTTTTCCATATACAAAAAAATTGCTCACTTCAATTTTACACTAACAAAGGTAATTTCATCTAGCGTCCTCCTCGTGAAACTTCAATTAACGCAGAAATAAGAATAACTATCTAATATCAGGATAGGGCTATATCAATATGTGTGTTGTCAAGTCGCACCCCAAAATAACAGATCTTAAAAACGACGCAAGAGCTGAGGTGAGATTGATGTTAGTCCGAGGTCTGAGAGCTGAGGAGTGGCAATGGAAAAAGCGGAAAGAATTTGTATATCAATTTTGTGGCTTGTCCGGAAGATCATGTAATTTTTAGGCTTGGAGAAAACTTGAGGATTTCAAGGTAATATTGTTTGTTATTTTAAAATACGTGTTGCACTAGATGCAAGTGTCCATATAGGTTTTAGGATAACACGTTTTCTTCTCACTATCAATGTTAGAATAAGTAACAATTATAAGTGAGACGTGCCTGATTGAATATTACAGCTGTTTGTTACATAACCATTAATAGTTCGAATGGGAAGCAAAGTTAACAATGAGTTGCTACCTCCCTTTATCTTTGGTATTCGATGGAGATTTTGAGAATGATAAGAATTTTAACGTTATGAGCTAATGATCCAATTATTGCTCTCTCCAGATCTTGGCCTCGAGACAAATCCTTTGTTTAGTATTCTGCTGACTAATATACACAAAATTAAATCTAAAATTGAGACTGAATGAAAACTACGAAAATAATAAAGTCGAGTATTCCACAATACAGTATTTCGAAATTATGAAATTATGTATACATGTGATCATGTGCTGGATTTCTCACCTATGTTTCCACACGTAAAAGAGCATTTCCAATTAAAAGATAAACAGCAAACATAGGTCTCGCATCCATAGTTGAATAAACAAGACAAAGGAGAAAAATGACAGCATTTTGCAACAGATATGAATGTCATTGTCTTGAAAATTCAGTCTTCTTCAAAAGAAGTTCGGTAGGGATGTTCATGTTAGCTCAGTGGTAGAGGGTGGGATTTCTTATCTTAAGTTTGTGGGTTCGAATCCCATTTGGGACAAACTTTGTGTCTGTAATATATTAAACCAAGCATGAATAATTAGATAGATTGCATTAAAATAAATCAGTTGAATATGTATTCATACAATCATTCCCGGACATAAATAATCAATTATGTTTTATGTCGTTTTGCGGTTTTTGTATAGTATTATAATTGTTAAGATTTAGAAGTCGCTACTATCAAAATTCTATGCATAAACTATAGCTAAATTGATTAATTAACTGTAAGGAAAAGGTTGGGTAGTACAATGGAATAGTGAATTCAAGAGAGTTAATCTGCAAACACTATTTATTATAACGCCTGTCAAAATTTTATGAATATTATTACTATTTGTAACAAGTATAAAGCATAAAACAGCTAAACAGAGATAGGAGTATTTTTTAAAGTAAGTCCAATTTATTTTAAACGGGGAAAGCCTCTCAAAGTCTTATATGACTATAGTTAAGATTAAAGAATTCAAAATGTTATTAAACACAGGGATGACTAAATTTTACTGAAATAAGAGATAAAGTGGCAAATTTCCCTACAACAAATTTACGTTGAAAAAACCATGGTGCAGGTGTCAGACTAACTTAGACGCTATGTACATTGTGTTTAGGTGTAGTTATTATATTTTAATGGCGACAACCAAAATTTGATGAGTATATAGCGAATATTGACCTGTGGAAAAGTATGTGCAGCAAGAAAGCTAAAGGAGCTACGGATCTTTTTATCTAATGACTTTTGTGTTAGGGGAGACCACTCCCATTAAGGATTTTGTAGGTACTTGAAAGGCGTTTTGGGGTTCACGTGCTAGAATTTCCACTATCACGAGAGCCCTTTGATTAAAAGTGGAGACACTTTGGTTACCGCCTGTGGGGAACACCCATAGTACTTCCCTATTAAGTCAAATACTATTCATGCCAAGTGTGGTGCGGCTGTCTAACGTAACCGAATCACTTTGGAAAATTGAAATTTATGAAAATTAGTTGACAACACTGATAACGGGAATACTGGGGAACAACAGCATAGACGTTTTCTGTTTTGTCGAATGGTATATTTATAAATAATATTTTGCTGCAGATGAGTCTCACAGAATGAATGAGATTTGCAAAATGAAATTAGAAAATAATGTATTGGCCACACTGAAGTACTTCACCAATTGAGGAGTTCCGGGGGGTATGAGCAACTTTAGCCAAGGACTTTCAAGCGGCTTCATCATCTTCTCTGCAGCTCCTGGTTTCTGCTATTTATTTTTGATAGACGGACAGATGGGCTAAGAGGAATTGTGGAGTTTCTATGTTATCTACGTTTTCAAGAGACCTAGAAGCTGATAAATTATTCCCTCCCGAAACCGCAACCGCAAGCACCAATATATTTTTCTATGAAGAAACATTAAGACAGTACTGTGCTCTTTCAGCCTACCAACCCACTTTCTCTTTCTGTGAATTTCTTATAAGCATGCACAATTTGACTTCGAAGTTCTCCTATTGTGATGTAATCCTTGAATCGTTCATTGCATTTCGGATGCATACGTTTCAGCTTGAAATCTAGGTGGATACTTACTTTTGACGCCAATAGTACAATTGTGCGGCGCAGAGTACAAATCAGGTAGCAGGACTATTCTTATAATATTATCATCGCTACGCAACAAATAAAACTTCGCATTCATCAACTTTTTTAAGTTATTGCGAAAGAATTAATATTAAACATTTGTATATTAGAAGCCTGCGGTTCTGTCCTTAATTTTACTCAAGAGATTAAATCAGTTTTTTTACCAGGAACAGATGATAATTTATATTAAGAAGTACTTCACAAAAGATATTAAAATAGAAAGAGTTTTAAGAACAATATTATTTAGTCTTGTGGTTGCGGGTTTAGTTGTAGTTATCCGACAAGTGGATGGTTACGTGCCGAGACGGAGTAAATACATTTAAAGTTTTCTAAAGTGCTAAATGTTTCAGAGTCACAGTTGTAAGGAAATAAAAAGGTCCGACCTATTATTTTACAAGAACTGATGCCTTTGCAAATCAGGCCTGCTGGTACTGACAAATTCGTGTTATTCCTATTCTCTATGCACTGAACGTAAGCAACGGTAAGATTTCTGGTCGCAATTATCTTCGCATCGTACTTCCATTAGTATGTTCATTCTTACCTTTCGCATGTAATACATTATGTAAACCCCGTACTTTCTCTGTTAAAGCACAGCGGGGACTCCAACTATGCCAAGAGAAAAAATATTGCGTAATATATAGTTTTCGGATCCCGTGAATCAATCCACATTTTATGCAGTTAACAAAAATTCTTCTAACTTGAGAAGCACTATTTGGTGATGAAACTGAGCCGTGATGAACAAAACATTATATCTCCGATCAACTACTACAGCGTTGGATAATTTATCTTCTTCCTGCCGTTGTACCTTGGCCATAACTATATGTGGCGTTACGTTACGTTCGTTAAGGAAATGATTTCGAAGTTGTTCGTCCAATATTCCTTGTATTAATTGGTCAAATACTAACATGTCAATAATCACATCAAAATCACACTTATTTGCTACCAGTTGCAATCTGTTCACTTACTGTAGCACTGGTTGATGCACCCTTTGTTTCACTATGTGTAACGTGTCCTTGTTGCATTACAAATCTGCTTCTCTGCCATCTCTACTCTCAACTTTAAGTTCCTTGGAACTACACCACAAATGCTGCTAATGACAGATCGGTCTTATTTATATTCCTTATGCACTGAACGTGACCAGAATGGAAATATTATCTAAAGAAAGAAGACACATCAATGGAAATTTGGAAAAGGCAAGGAGTCAAGGGATAGTCAAGGATCCGAGTTATGTTGACAAAATGAGAGAGTTACGCCGAACGACGAACGTAAAAGAAATACAAACGATCCTTGGTTGTTTCAATTGGTGCGCCAAGTTTGTCCATGATTATGTTAGGACGAAACAACCGAAAATATATTTGTACGAAATAACGAGGAAAGGTAAAAAATGGAAATGTGTCAGGAGAATGAACACGAAACTGATGTATTAGGATTTGCCGGACGGTCGTTACACCCATGTGAACACGGTACACGGTAACCGAGATGGAAATGTTGGCAGTAGTCCATGCGATCAGAAAGTGGAAAAGCTTACTCCTGGAGCTTATCCGATTATCAGGCTCTAACTAATTTTCATAGAATAAAGTTTTGGAATAGCCGTCTGTACCGGTGGTAAATGGGAATTACAAGATTTGAACATGGAGATTAGATACATACCAGGATTGGAGAATGTTGTCGCTGATGCTCTATCACGAATAAATGTTCACCACCCTCCTCGGATGATTCAAATCGGAAATTTTGTGATGATACCAAAGGAATTGGCGAGTATTGGACCTATAGATTGGGTCGATTATCAGCGTGAGGATGAGGGGTTGTCAAAATACTTGAAAGCATTTAATGAAGAGGATAATGTTAACCAATATTTTAAGGTTGACCAAGGGATTCTTTTAAGAAGACACTATCACTACCCGGATAAATGGAGAATAATGGTATTCAAAGGATTGATTAACCAAGTATTGAAAGTCCACCATGACGAACGACGATATTTTGGGATAGAGAAGACGCATGTCATGATATTAGAAAACTTCGTCTGGGAAACAATATAAAGCGATGTAACACAATATGTTAAAGACTGCATCGCATGCATGAAGCACAAAGCATATCCACATCCGATGTCCAAGCGGCTAGAATCAGTGGAAACCAAAGGAGCTCGAGACCTTGTTCCCGTCGATCTCATCGGTAGCACCCCACTGCGAAAGGTGGGTATACTTACATTTGTACATATACTCGTATACTCGATATATAGTGGCATATCCAGTGAAGAGAGCCAAAACAAACGCAGTCATCAAACTTTTGAATGAATCTTATGTGACAATGGGTCTTGTTTCACTTCACGGAAGTTTAAGAGCGTGTTTGAAGGCAAAGGAATTAAGGTTTACCACACAACTCCATATCATCCGCAGTCAAACCCTATATGGAGTCTGCATCGAAAAATCAATCGTCTATGGCGCCTTTTCTCCCAAGGTAATCACCGGAGTTGGATTAAGCATTCAGGACGTGGTAATGTTGTTAAATTACACTATTTAAAAAAATCTTCACATGGCGCCTATATAGGCTCATTTAAACGTTTCAGATCCTATTCCTGCTCTTAAAAACTTGTGATTGGTTCAAGGAGATTCCCGAGATGAAAACAGGGAACAAACACTATACATGGTAGGCATGAAAAGAAGGATGCGATCACGAAGCGTAATGCCAGGGAGGAGAGAACAAGAAACAGTGAGCGGCACGTGCAGCTCGGAGACCTTGTTTTCCTGAAGACAACCACCTTAGTGAAGCAGCTGCAGGACAGATAAAGAAGCTATGTGACTTGTATAAGGGACCGTATTTATGTATTGGAAATCCCAACCAAAAGGTAGTGGAATTGTTGAACCCTGAAGATGGTAGATTTTGTAGAAGGCACTCGGAACACCAATGTAAATTATGGAAACCTAAACGAAAATAAACCGCGAATGGATAGATAAAGCTACGGGTAAGGCCCCTTCATGTTTACAGGAGAAGACAATAATGGCAAAAATTGATTGCAATGAAGAACGGTCCAAGAGTAAGAGTGTAACCATGTGTAACAGCGATGAACACGACCTTGCAGTGTTCATGGCATTTAAACGTCGGAATTAGTGAGGAAAAGAGGAAAAGAAGTTGGTTACGTGTGTCAGCACGCAAAGCGATACGACTCGATAGAAGACGATTCACTGTTAGATCAAATGTATAATTCGACTATAAAGTTAAACCAGGTATAATGTAGGTAGTTCTGAGTCTTACATAACTCAGGTACGGAGGGAACGGATCATAAATATAAAGTCTCATTGCTATTTTATCAATTTGGAAGATAGGCTACGTTAGACTGGACCGTGTTTCTTTTTTTTCTCTTCTGTGTTGTGCAGGTTTGGCGGGTATACTCTTTTGTTCTTTACCAGGACAGTGTTGTGAGCTTTGTGTGGTGTAGGATCAGAAATCATGTGTGGGCGTAATGCGGTAGCAGAATTTTATGGAAGAAAGCGAGATGCTTTATGGCGAATTGAACTTCATTTATCTCACCACATCGAATCCCATCCAGTGGACTATTCAGGAGAGTAGGAGTTATGTAAATAGAGAGACAATGAACTACTGGGAAGTGTTGATAGACCAGATCCCAACGTGGTACTGCCGCACTTGTGTGAGCACTTCGTGCCTGTTGGACTGTGGTGGACATTTTAGAACAAAATAAGGACTACTACATACATAACTACCACAGGAACGAGATTCTGGACTGCCGTGTAATCGTCCCTTCGGTAATTTCCAGTGGCCCCATGGAACCGGAAGGAGAGAAGAAGAGGATAAAGAAGAACAAAGGAAAGAAACTAAGAATCCTGAACCGGAGCAGGCACCAGGATCATTTCTACCAATGATAGTGTGGGCGTCTTTAGCAAGTGCTCAAGAGATGGCACTGTAAACAGTTTTGTGAATTTAGAGTGCCGAGACTGTGAACAGTATATCGGAAAGTTCAAAGTTTAACAAAAACAATAAACAGTATATAATAAATAAATTCATGCATAAATTATATATATATATATGTTTAGTGCTTGTTTTTGTTATAAAAATACATAATATATACACATACTCAATGATGTTATATCACGTTAGTGGTGTAAACCAAGAAGCGGAGACCACATCGCCATCTTACTGGGGAGACACCAGTCAAAAAACGTTATTGCTGCTGAGCAATTAAAAGATACACCGACTCCGTAGTTATTTAAGGGTTACTATTGGTATTACTGTTATAGGCTATTTATCTGGTTTAAGAGTTGGTTTATTAGTTATATAATTTATAAGGTACTGGTATAAGGATTGTGACACAAGCTATTCTAAGGACTCTGATTTTGGTTAATGATTCGTATCGATTTAATCTTCTATGTTCTGACCTCGCTATTTCTCTGGAGTTCGATTTTGGCTAACTAAGGTTCTAGATCATATATTCTGAATGTGGCTAATCTTTGGACTTTGATTTTGGTTACATATAAAATTTATTTCATTTTAATATCTGTTACTACACTATATAGTGCTCAACTTATATCCAATTAAGCATTTGGATTGATCTCACCAATGACGACACCTGGCTCACGAAAAATGGAAGGTGCAAAGGCTAGCAACATACCAACAAGTCACATCGGTTTACCTCAGGTCGTACTTGACCCTCACCAGTTATCCGGAGCAGAAAAACGAAAGATCGAAACGAAATCACACCGATCGCGATCAAGGTCTCCTGTCCAGTCTAAACGACAACATAACCTAAGTGAATCTTCAACGGATAGTACAAATATTCACATGGAGCTCGATAGTGGAAACCAAAACGTATCGAATAAACAACAGACCTTCAATTTCATGCTGTCCAACTATGACGCAAAATATCAGAACAACAAACAAATATTCTTACAACTGGCCAAGTACATTCCTCAAACATCAATAACTCAGATAGTTCCTACCAGAAACGGTTACATACTGAAGTCAACAGATTCTAATTTTATGAAGACTATCAGAGACAAACACTCTTTCGAAATCTTTGATCTTAATAAAACAACTTGATCAACGAGGTCCGAAACAAATGCCACCACCACGATCACCGCCGGCACTATCTGTCGTAATTAGAGGGATCCCGCCTGATTATATTGACAACGAGATTCAGGCTGAACTAGAAGAAGAAGGCTTTTCGGTGATAAAATGCATCAGGATTATGTGCAGAGAAGGCCCAACCTTCATGGTACGGGTCCTCTCAAAGTCGCAAGAAACCATCGACGACCTCCTGATGAACGGAGCACAAATAGACGGTAAGAAGCATAGAGTCGAACCGTCGCAAACACCGCAACCACAACCAATCAGATGCGAAAAATGTCAGACCTATAATCAACATACTATTGGCAAATGTACACAACAGCCTAAATGTGGATTCTGCAGTGGGCCACACAACACCCAGCAATGCACAAATCTGGCACAAACACCAAAATGCGCACAATGTAACGAGGCCCATCCTACATACAGCTATTAATGTAAGGCAAAACCACCAGTGCAAGAAGAAAAACCTCACCTCGTCGTGCCAGTCCGAATACACGAGAAACTAGACCAGGCTACCTCTACATCTACAGAACCAACATCGGTTGACAACCCAGTAACAATCGAACAAATGCTAGCCTTTGTAACAATGGCCCTACAAAATATTCACCCGTTTCTAAGACCACACATTCTGCAACAGGTTCAATATGCAGCAAAAGCTACCCTACAGGTCAATTTCAATGCTACGCATTCAGGTCAATATGTACACTTTCATGCAACCCAACTGACAAGCCCCACATACTGTAGATCCATGAGGAACAAGTAAAATCATACAATTTTTTACATGATGGCATTAGCTTTCTTATTTCTAAACATCAGATCAGTAACACAGAAGAAAATCCAACTTGAACAACTGCTACAGGATGAACAAATAAACACATTTATGCTAAACGAAACTAACCTAACAGAAAAGATGCACTGTAAAATTGGAAAACAACAAATATTAAGACACGACAATACAAAAAGCAAGCGGTGGAGTACTACTGGGATTTCAGCCGACAATAGCATACCGAAGACACCAACATAACATAGCAAATCTACCGGAGCACCTAATAGTAACATTGTATTTTAAATCACTATACATCACAGTATCAACAATATATGTCACACCCAGGCACCCAATACCATATGCATTTTTCCAGTACATATCCAACAACTTCAGAAACTATATCATCATGGCTGACATAAACTTTCACAGCAGACCAGTCCAAGAGAAACCAGATTCAACAACTTCATAACTACTAACACTACTGGCGAAATACATAAGCTACCTCGCCACACAAGACCATCAGTAACACCACACCGGATACAGTAATCACATCATCCAACCTCTCAAATCGCTGTCTGGTAGAAGTCTTAGACACTATTGGAAGCGACCACGACCCAATAAAACTCACACTACGCTGCCAAAATCAAGACAACAGGTACCAAGCACCATACAGATGCACTGTACCTCGATATGATAAGGCTAATTGGACTGCGTACCGCACAGCAGTAGAACTAGAAACAGGGAACCTAAATGCACCTGAAACAGAAGCCGACCTTTATAAGATAGTGGATCAAATGACAACTGTCCTCCAAGATGCAGGTAAACCGCAATATCAAAACCAAAACTACAACCACAGTACCCACCAATGTTAAAACGATCAAGAAAACTATACAAAGAATACATACGTACTGGAAACTTAGAAGCCCTACGACACCATAGACAGATACAACGGATGACCACAAACTACCTCAAAGCGTACAAACAAAGAAGCTGGATTAAAGCATGCAACTCATTAGGAGAAACGAGTCACCCGACAAAGTACTGGAAAAGATTTAAGATGCTAACTGGACAATGTACCTCCACACCATACGCATTACTTCAGAACAACACACCGTTAACAACAGACCAAGAAAACGCCGATGCATTTGCCGAATATCTACAAGATGTATTCACACCACCTCCACAGCAAAGTCCATACCACCATCCAGTAGACAGGCTAAATCCAGAGTCACCAGCACTTCAACCCAATATCAGCCATACTATGCCAGAAACAAACCCTCTCACAGAAACCATCACCGTAGAAGACATCCACCGATCTTTGGCAAACAAAAGAAACTCCACACCAGGCATTGACAAAATAAGCTACCGCCACATCAAAGAAGCTCCCGCATCATTCATGCAACTACTGGCAATAATATATACATTCATTCTACGCACCGGCTTCATACCACAGGATTGGAAAATATCAAAAACATTAATGTTCCCAAAACCGAACAAAGCAATAAATTCCGTTTCCTCATACCAACCAATACAGTTAACAACAACTTTCAGCAAAATCCTGGAATGAATACTGGTCTATAGATTACACCACCTCATCACAGCGCACAGCCTACTTCCGATACACCAAGCTGGCCTCCGACCAAATTTCAGCATAAACGACCAACTACTAAGGCTCACAAACCTAATAGTCCAAAATTACAACTCACTAAATCCATCATGCCTAGTCTTATTTGACCTGGAGAAGGCATTCGACAAGGTGTGGCACCAAGGACTGATCTATAAACTTATTAAACTTAAACTTCCTGCGGTATATATTCGATTCACGTACCAGTTCCTCTCCAACCGTATATCATATGTTAACATAAACAACACCAGTTCCCATCCATACTTCATCTACAGTGGTGTCCCGCAGGGTTCAGTACTTTCACCCCTACTATACCTACTATATGTTGTAGACTTCCCAAGCCTACCGAACAATGCTCATCTGTTTCAATACGCCGACGATACTGCTTTCCTAGCTACTGCCAAAACTGTGCACAGTATAAACAACATCCTAAACGCCGCTATCCATAGCTTCGTTACTTGGTGCAACAAATGACGACTCAAAATAAATTCAAACAAAACAGACGATCCAAAGTTCATAGAAATCCAAATAAACTAGCCATTACAGTCGACCATACAACAATAAAACCAGCAAAACAGGTCACATACCTTGGCGTAATTTTCCACCACAAACTAACATGGAAACCATACCTAAACAAAGTCACAGAAAAAGCATATACCAGGTTGAAGTTACTCAGAAGACTAACGGGCACAACATGGGCACTGCGTCCAGAAACAATACTCACCACTTACAAAGTCTTCTTACGAC
>JAGDQP010005529.1:27054-38602 GCA_022664845.1 Lepisma saccharinum | reverse complement strand
ATATATATATATATATATATATATATATATATATATATATATATAGGTATAAAGAGAGAAAGAGAGATTGCCTGTTGAAATCCGTGAGTTATGTTTTATCCCCCACTGGCTAAAAAGTTTAATTCGCACACTGACTAACAGTTTATTAAAACCATCAGAAGACCAAGCGTTCCTTTATGCATCTTCATTCAATTATGTCCCAGAATTCGTTTACTTACCAAAACTAAACAAATTTTAACCAATGACAGTCACAGGCCACACCCTCTAGTCAACTAAATAAACTTGTAACGCCAAACTACATAACACGGACATTGAATCTAACCGCAAAAATTATTTGAGATAAATTATTACGTAATAAAAAAATGATTGAATATAAAATAAATAATAAATATAGTTAAATACCTAAACCAAAAATAAGTAAAAATTAATAAATAATTAAATAATAAAACTGAAACTTAAAATATAAAATAAAAAGGGCAGAGGATACAGAACAGTCCTTATTTTCTGGACTACATTTTCTGCTCTTCTCTTCCCAGTTTGTCTTCCCATTCCTCATTTAAACTCAATCCACCACCAATCCGCCTTCAAATTGATCAGTGGTGAATGATGAATATTAAAACAGACTAGAACATAACTGGCACCGTTAATATGTTCATTGCGTCAGTTCGTTTAGTTGAGCTATCTTGTCCTTGGGCGGCAAGTTCATGTTTCCTTATATTTTCGTTTGTTTTGTTACCAAAAAGTGTTAAGCAAGTGGACATTAAGAAAATAAACTTTGAAGATTTAGCTATAAGTACCTGTTTGAGTTTGTGTGCCTTGACTTGCTCTTTTTCTACATTAAGGGTGACGATTACTGGTGCAAGTCAAATACACTTTGTAAGAATGATCGTCAGGGATGACGATTACTGGTGAAACATTGGTACATAATACTTTTACTACAAAAAATGTTAAATTTAGTTTAATGTGATGTTAAATTTATCATAATAATTTCATGGTGATATACTCGCTCTTTCCAGTAGACGTCAGTACAATTAAAAATTTAAATTCCTACATATTCCAACGGAAATCGACTCAAGTCTTTTTAGAAGAATTTATGTAAATATTCTAGCAAACCCTCTTTGCTTTCGAGAATTCTTTATTTTTCCATGTTTACATCCAGTGAAGATGAAAAAGAGGATAACTTATATTTTCCCAAGCGAATATTTGTAGAACATTGAGTGACGACTACTGGTGCATTGTTGTGACGCCTATAGGGTAACATCAAAATTTAGGGTGACGACTACTGGAGTAAAAATAGGGTTCTAAAGAAACGTAATTTTATCACTATATGAGAGAATTGGTGGAATGAAGAGAGTGAAGGAAACGGAACAACCCCGAGAATACCCCCAATCACGGTGCAAAGGGGTGGAAATAAGCCGTTTTTGTGCAAAACCCTACAAAAGGTTCAAATTGCATATATTTCATTTGGAATAATGTTTTCTACTGCTGAATTCAAAAAAAACAATTATTCCTAATTTAAAACCACTAAGCATGTTTGAAAATTATGACATTTTCAATTACGTTTGAGTGATATTGTATGGTTTACTAATAAAAATTTGATTTTTATTCATCATTAAATATTATTCATCAACTCATTACTTTGTGGATAAATTTTGGGAGTCCATCATTATCATTTTAATCTTTGTAATACTTATTATGAGTTACTTGTGGCTATTTAAATATACGACAGGCTTTTACTAAAGCCAAAAATGAAGGAACTCAACTTAAATTCCAGGTTACTAACTAACTCTGTTAATGTTTAGTAAATTCACTTCGATGTTTCCCCAGTCCCAAAGTTAAAATGTAAACCTTTCATTACGTTAGTGTTGAAATCAGTAAATGTAACCAACCTAAAAACTAAAACTGTAAGGCCATAATTACTAAGTAATAATAAATGTCAAGATCCAGCTACTTTAACAGTAAATCAATTGTTAATAAAAATAAAGACCCCCTGTGAGCTCACGTCAAAATTAAAGTTAATTTAAATCTGTGTTTTCAGCCTTCTCTAGCTTATCTCTTATAATTATTGTTGTAAATATACCCAATATTCTAGCTTTACAATAAACTTTTACAATGCAGTTTTACTCCAAAGTGCTTCCAGGTAATTCTTTTTTAAAAAAATATTCATTTTCTCTGCAAAATAAGTTTTCCCTAATGTATTGCGTGGCGCCTATCCAACACGCAGTAATACCTTGCCAATGATTAAACGAACTGGGGTAGTATCTAAATTGCATCCGTAATGGTGTCCTCTCTGCTGACCACTATATAGTGTCACTATTATTTCAGTAGGTAACAATTTAATTGTCTATTTCGTACTAATACATCCTGCAAGTTAATGGCAGAGAAACATACTCCGAAAACATGTTTCAAAATTAATATATATTTAACAACAATTTATAAAAGCATTTTACGTGTTTTCTTAAATTGATTTTATTATTAATTAGTTTATCTCTTGTGAGACTTACAGCATAATTGCGTATTGTAGATTTAACCTAGTCTCCTTATAGCTGGATCATTAGCGCAACAGTGAGTAACACCTCGCACCCTTTGCAGCAACTATTTTTTGTAGTCCATTTATGCTTGTAGTATAATGTAACTTTTAGATGATACAGCATTTTCTGAATGCTTGCAACTAAACATTAGTGTCAACTTTTCTACTGGAATTTCAAAGACTCAACTTGCAATGGGACAATAAACAGTATTTTCGTTCTACTATAGAACATGAGAGTTAATTGGTTACATCAAAATAAACAACAAACAACAACACAAGAGAGTGGAACGTTACCTTTAAACCATTACGTTCTTCTAGTGAAATATTCTCACGTTTCTCATTGAAACTTTGTCAGGAAAATTAGAAACAAATTACAACACATTACAGAAAATTCTGTACACTAAATTGAAAATTATATTTCGATCTTTGGTAATACTACATACGAAGAAGAGTTTACTTTCATTGAACGACAAATCGGAAGTTATGGGTAACTCATGTAACATACTATCTACGCGTAAATAATTGATGATGTTTTCCTTTGAGACAAAAAATATTAACTTCACGTTTTTGGTCAAATTTGTGTTTTGTGTAATATTATACAACAACGTCTGAGCTTCAAGTATAAGAATGTTATCGATCCAATGATTTGTTAGCGAGTTTCTAGTTGACGCAGTAAGATGAACAATAGGTATTTTTTTCTCATGTAAAATTTCTCGTGAAGTAATTCTCAGCGATTGAATAGAATCCAATAATTTCCTTTATTAAGAATTCTCTTTTCCTGTACTGAGAATTTTTTTTCATTCCAAGAGCTGTAGAAAAAACATGTTTTCATTTAACAATGGGAAGACGAAACGTTGCCAACATAGCAATTTCATACATTCATTAAGTATATTATAGAAAAGAAAAATTTTCGTGTTTTTCTCTTTTCGAGCTGATCTACTATTACTGACAGCAAAAGAGCATATTTGGAACTTTATTACTATGCGGTATATATATATATATATATATATATATATATATATATATATATATATGGGGGGTAGGGTGCATCGTATGTGTAATAATAGTTTCGTTGCCATAGAAACAGTTGTTTGAGATTCGCCTTTCACAGTGGCTGGCAAGAGAGATCATTCGAAGGTATAAAATCTACTTTGCTTTCATCTCAGTGAATCATTATCACTATTTAGAAGAGAAAAACAAGGAAATCGTGTTTGCTGCTCGTTTGTTTCTATATCTATAACTTACACAACAATGAATGTAGCGTTACTAATCCTTTCAGATGACAGTGAAGGATTTCACAAGAAGAAAAAAACAATCTAATTTTAAACAAATGCTTTGAACACAACTCACGTAGCACTCTTTCTTGATTCAAGGTTGACATTCCTTAAATTTTGCCTCGTTAGGCTTGACGTGATACGACAAGTATATTTCAAGCTTGATATAACCTTGATTTTTGCTAGATAAAATATGTTTGAACTTAACAACCCAATTTCAAGCTTGATTATCCCTTGCCTAAACAAGCAAATCAACCACGATTCAAGCTTGATTCAACCTTTTTGCTTGACACGACCAGCTCGTTTCCAGCTTGTTGACTTCACGTTTCAAGGCCAAAACAAGCATGATTCAAAATGATTTTTTTATGTGGGAAGTTATGCAAATTTTGATAGTTATATTGAAAAACTATGAAACATTAGGTTTCCTGAAAAATTTTGTAAACTAGACAAGTCGCTACATGGAAATTTCGTGTAACGTTATTGATGAAAACAAAAATATATCTTGAGATTCGAAGAAAATTCCAGAAATAAATTCTCACAAATATTTCGTTACCGATGAAAACAAATTGGAGAACAATTTAAATTAAATACAATTTGTTTGTTTCCAAACTGTTCAAAGGGTTCTCAAAAATACCGACAGATGACTCTGCTGTTTTCTAAGTCAGCTCTCTGCTGGCAGAAAAAGGAACTTATTGGAGCTCCAATGTAGAAATGTAGCATTAAGTACTAGAAAAAATTCCACCTCCTACGTCATGCAACGAAACTCGTCTTCTGATTGGTTTGACGTAATCAATTTGTAGTAGTTCAATAGATATGTTTGTCTTACTGTGTACGTTTCTTTCGAAGACAAAAAAACATGAAAAAGAAAGAATATTCACATCATCACGTAACGAAATAATTAATATATACTTTGAAACAACAAGCACACTTGAACAAGTTAAAAGAGCAAATAGACCCTATCTGTTTTTATTAACAGAAATCTCTGAAATAAATGTCATGATATTGTTTACCTTTGCGATGGCTTTTTATCGCTATTTTATGTCGTATTTGACGTTTTCTCAATGTAGCGTGAATCGTTAACGCGTATATTTTTCAATATTTTTTATTTTACCGAAGAATCCCTACCGAGAAACATGTTTGTTTGTACTTCTACGAAACAGAATAATAACTTCAATGCAATAGCATGAACTTAATTTTGTTGTTCTTACATTCTTACATCCTTCTCTCTCTCTCTCTCTCTCTCTCTCTTTCTTTCTTTCTTTCTTCATTTCTTTCTTTCTTGGTGTTAAAAACAACGATCTCTACGTAACGATACTGGAGTGACTGATTAGGGTCGAGAGATAGACGCCCGAGCAAATAATTGAAGAGAACAGGAAACACAATCAAAGTCACATTTTGAAAGTTGTGAGAAAAAAATACACATTTTAGATGTAAGCACTCGAATTTTAATTTATTTTTTGCCCTCTAGTACATAATTGGCCTACATCAAAGTGCCTTAAGACCAAAAATAAATATAAATTCAAATGCTTACTCCTTAAAATGCGTTTTCTCACAACTTTCAAAATATGGCTTTGATTGTTTTCCCCTGCACTCTTTATTTAAAGTCCTATGTCTACTTCCAGTATTATACAATACGAACAAAATTGTCGGTTTTAACTCAGTTTTATATGCTTCTTATCGCGATGCGGCCCGTTTTGATTTGTCTTAATTCCTTAGTTACTCATACACCCTCCATTCCAAAAGAAACCGAACGTTTTAAAAAAACAAAAAAACAATGTACATTTTGGAACAAATCATTTTTATTAATCAATGTATTCCCCTTCTGCATCGATACACATATTTGCACGCTCCAACAAGTTGTCAAACGACTTCTCCATGTCCTTTATTGGAATGGTCTTTAGGACGGCGGTCGTCGCCTTCTCAATGGCTTCAATCGATGCGTGCCACTTTCCTTTCATCGCCAAATGCAGTTTCGGAAACAGATAGAAATCGCACGGAGCGAGATCTGGTGAATAGGGCGGATGATGCAAACGAATAATGTGATTTTTGACCAAAAATTCAGTTACAAGTCGCGAACGATGTGATTGTGCATTATCGTCCAAAAGAGTCCAACTGCCGATTTCTCGATATTCGGGCCGAATACGACGAATTCTTGCCAGCAAACGCTTCATGACGCCCAAGTAAAACTCTCCAGTGACTGTCTGGCCGGGCTGAACAAATTCTTTGTGGATAATTCCTTTTGAATCGTAAAAACAAATCAGCATCACCTTAACTTTTGACTTCACCAAGCGACTTTTTTTGGGTGGTCCTTCATCCGGCGCTCTCCATTCAGCACTTTGCCGCTTTGTTTCGGGCTCATATTCAAAACACCACGTCTCGTCACCAGTTACAATCGATTTCAAGAAGTTTCGATCCTGCCGAGCACTTTTAACAATGTCTTTGCAATGCGCAATTCGATCAACTTTTTGGTCTTCGGTGAGTTTGTGTGGTACAAACCGCGAATTAACCTTCTTAAGGCCCAAAACTTCGGTCAAAATACGGTATGCGGTTGTTTGAGGAATGCCTAATTCCATTTCAATAACTTTCACCGACGCTTTTTTGTTATGTTTGATGAATTCACGCACTTTTTCGATGTTTTCTTCCGATAATCCGGTTCTGGGACGGCCTGATCTTTCGTCATCATCCAGCGTCTCTCTACCCGATTTGAATCGCCTGAACCACTCGTAAACTTGCGTACGGGATAGACACTCATCACCATATGCATTTTGTAGCATTTGGTGCGTTTCAGTAAAAGGTTTACCCAGTTTAACACAAAACTCAATTGCAGCTCGTTGTTTGAAACTCATTTTCCGACCGATGTACACAACACACTGACAGTTGAAACGCAATAACTTTGTTGCCGTGCATCCAAATGTCATGACATTTATACCAGTTGTCAATGAGGGACTACGCCATCTACCGGTAACATATTACAACAGATGGCACTAGTGGTACTATTTGTTTTCAAAAGTTCGGTTTCTTTCGGAATGGAGGGTGTATAACAGTATACCGTACTCTGCATATAATAAAAATACTGCAAATAATATTTACTTTTTTGCAAGAATTAAGATATAAATAAAGAACGGACCGCACAGCGATATCAAGCATAAAAAACTGAGTTAGAACCGAAAATTTGGTTCATATTAGTTTAGACAGGAAGTGGACAAACGAGATTAAGTGTCCTCTCCACTCCCCGGCTTCATATATTTATGGCAGCAGTCATTCCAGTATCGCTTCTAGATAGAGATCATTGGTTAAATCTTTCTTATTCACGAGAGCGTCTCGCCGTTCAAACTCCCTGACAGAGTTCAGACATAGCTAATAGAGGCCAGTGTCACTGCGGGAGGGAAATTTACATCAATTAGTGATGAATGTACCGCAAGTTGGGATAGTTCATATATCTCATGTTAGTTCTTTCTTTATTTGTAATATGATTTGTGTGCTCAAAATTCATTGAAACGTGTACCTTGAATCCATCGATAATCTTCGCAGTTTAAATTCGATTCAAATTATGAGCTGTGAAGCCACATTTATTGCGGTGTTTAATACGATTCAAGGGCGATTCGAAGTTAAATCTAAATGCATAGAAGTGAATACGGGTGACGGTAGCGTACACAGCTGATTCTATTTACACCCCTCCGCACTGCACGCAGTCAAGCTCTTTCTCGTGTTTCATTTCTCGGCAGAGTAACAAACAAATATTCTGTTAGGAAATCTTGTTGACGTGTTAATGAACAAAGAAACTATGCACCACTTGCATAATTTCTTTTCATCTATTTATGCTATCGGTTCTTAGCAATACAAACTAAACAACTAGTAACTTGCCTTTAGTTCAATGAAAGCCGTCTCCAGATTGCTTACGTCATAACATGGCGGTCGTCGATTTAGCGCACGAATGGGACTGTTTGGAAACAAGGTTTGATATCTCCTGATATATAGAACACAGAAAGAAAAAAGTTTTCCAAAGTCTGCTTGAGAAGAAGATTTGTTTAATGCAATAAAAAAATACTGCCGGAAGAAATGTCCATTCGTTTCATGTAACGAAGGAAAAATGCAGTTAGAGTAGAGACGCGATAATTCGACCTCTGATGGTTTAAGTTCTTGCATAATCCGTCTACGATACAGATTAAGGAATGGCGGAGAATGTCTGTACTTGTCCTTAAACACAACGTTCATTATTGAGTCAGTAAGCTGTGCTTTGAATTTCGCTACAAATCAATTAATATATTCCTAGTTTTTCATAATTATCAAATGTTTTTCTTCTGAATTTATTGTATTGCATTATATAGTTTTGCTCTTCTGATAATCCAACCTTTCTTGCGTTCCGACCATATCCTCAGTCCCATACGTGAAGAATTAGCGGGGTTCAACTGTATATAATTATAATAGGACTATCATATCCTATTGTTACTTAAAATTTAAAAAACAGAAAATTTGACTTTCGAAAAAAATATATACTGTGGGTGATATCTTGGTAGTCTAAATAATAACAACGTGAATTTGATTGATAGTCACG
Source organism: Lepisma saccharinum (assembly GCA_022664845.1). Classification (NCBI taxonomy): domain Eukaryota; kingdom Metazoa; phylum Arthropoda; class Insecta; order Zygentoma; family Lepismatidae; genus Lepisma; species Lepisma saccharinum. The sequence goes on along the minus strand of JAGDQP010005529.1, from coordinate 30,243 downwards.
ATGTAAATCTGGATAATACTCCTGTTACATACATATAAATCAAAATAAATCACAGCCATATTCGATCCGCTACTGGATGAGGCCTCTTCCCGGAGGGACGAGATTGGTCTACTGCTCCCACACTGACTAGACGGGTTGGGAGAGGAGAGCCGAATCTCTCACTGTGATCGCCACTTTCTTTTATTCATAACAGCTCCCCAATTGCCTCCCGATGCTGCGTAGACACCGTTCCAAAATAAGATATGTTGGCAACCCCTTTGTCGTAACCCGACTCTCCTGAGATCTGCGCCCCCATAGTATAGATCTGCCCCCAGGGGGCTGCGCTCCCATAGGGGAGGTTTGCCAAATTTATTGTTACATAATCGTGATGGTACACCTTCATACAAAATTTCATTTCTCTAGCTCGAACGGTGTGGAAAATGGATTTTAGGGATCAGCCATTTTGGATCCAAGATATATCTATGAAGATAATAATTTTAGAATCAGAGTGATATAATAACTTCCCAGACATGCCCATTGTCTGATCATGTGCCAAAAATCATTCCAATTGGTCAAGCACTTCTTGCGTGATGACAACACAAACATTGCCACTTTCATTTTTGTTCTTGAGACAGAAAAAATTCAATCTGCAGAATTACCTAGGTAGTATGTCTCACCAAATAAAAAACGGAAGGTTTTGGCAAGTTGTTAGTAGTCAATACAGACGCTAAGTGGCGTGCGCTAGATATTCGAAATTTGGTATGAAGGTAGATCATTGATAGGAGATTACGAAAATATTACAAAATGTATCCAAGGACGCCATCTTGGATCCAAAATGGCGAACACCAAAAATTCCTTTGCTACACTGCTTGAGGTAGAAAAGCACAATTTCGTATGTGTCACTCCGCCTTGCTCTTTTGCGCACTAGGAAGAGATTATAAATAAAGTCAAGATTTTCCTGGATAAATCATTAAATCTAAAAAGGTGGGCGCCAGTCTGAATATTTCAGGCAATTAAGGTATCTGATACCTATAAACTTAATTATATAATAAAGCAAAATATTCTAGGGTCCAGTAGGTTCTTCTAAGGTGGACAGATACCTCAGGAGTAATAGAGAATCCAGCTGTGCGGTGAAATGCCGATTCACGCTTCCGTTAGAGTTAAGAAATAAGCATAGAATTCTATAAGAGAGGTGGTACGAATAAACTTTCGTGAGGAATGACACAAGTTAATTATATTTTGGAGTAATACTAATTTATTTTACTAGGGTAACGCCAGATTCCTGATAAATGAATTGCTATCAATTCCTATACACTCATAAGGTTACATAATAGTTAAGATAAAAAAAAATAAAAAAAGTTACGCTTTATTTACAATGTTTTGTCACCGGGATGTTTGCTCTTGGATAGGGAGATGATTTATACTGTCGACGGTGATTTATCATACTAAGTCCGGTTTACGAGAACTAATTAGAAACGAGTGAGAGCTAACCTATTCGTTCGCCTGGACAATTGCCCAATTGATAAAGTATTGTTCATTTTAGAGGATAAAATCTTATCTTAGGTGGGATGCTTAAAGGGTGATTAGAATAAATGTCTTATTGGACTGGCTTTACAGGTAGACAATACCGCCATTAACAAATAAGAACCATTTTTTCAGCAAAAGCGCGGGATTGATACGGCGTATTAACTTTCCCTAATCTGTACTTTTAAATAGAAATAGTAAAAAAGTACCAAGTGCAAATATATTATGATTTCTAGGCCCTCAGCACCTACAAACAAATAGGCAATCCATTTATGCCAAGCATGCAGGACTACTAGAAGTCATTTTTGATTACCAGGTGTGTCAATATGAAACCGGAATTTGTGCATAGACTGCGTTAGCTGTCACTGTGGTTACCGTAAAACTGCGTCCTTGGCGCCACTTGCTTGTTTTGACTGCTGATAACGATTTGTAACTCACAACCAGACAAGTTTCATGTCATAGTGTAGTGTTTAATAGCGTTGAACATGGTGCAATTGTACCTACAAACTACGATGTGCGGACAGCATTGATGTTTTGTTACCATTTGAAGAAAACTGGTGAAGAATCGCATCGCATGCTTGTGAAGCTTACGGTGATCATGTTCTTGGTAAGTCACAGTGCTATGCGTGGTTTACAAAATTTAAAAGTGGCGATTTTGACATGAGAAACGAAGAACGTGGAAAACCACCGAAAAAGTTTGCAGACAGCGAATTGCAAGCTTTGTTGGATGAGGATCACGCTCAAACGCAACAACAACTCGCGGATCAATTAAATATGACACGAGAAGCAGTTTCCATACTTTTAAAAGCCATGGGCAAGATTCAGAAGGTGGGAAAATGGGTTCCACATGCATTAACTGAACGACAGTAGGAAAACCGAAAAGCCACTTGCGAAATTCTGCTCGGCAGGTACAAAAGGAAATCATTTCTCCATCAAATTGTGACTGGTGACAAAAAGTGGATATACTTCGAGAATCGTAAGCGTAAAAGATCATGGGTAACTCCAGGACAACCGGCGACATCGACTGCAAGACCAAATCGCTATGGACGGAAGACAATGCTTTGTGTTTGGTGGGATCAGATCTATTATGAACTGCTGAAACATGGCGAAACCGTTAATACCCAACGTTACCGACAACAAATGATCGATTTGCATCAAGCTTTGCGTGAAAACGACCAGAATATGACCAAAGATAACTAAAAGTGATTGTGCTTCACGATAATGCACCCTCTCACACAGGAAAACCGGTCAAGGAAACGATTGCGACGCTTGGCTGGGAAACCCTTCCGTTAAAAATAAAGACCTTATCTACGGACATTTCTTAAAAATAGCACTTGAAAATAACAGAAATTATTTTTAAGCGGGCAAAATCTAATTATACGTCTATTGTCTCAGAAAAGGGATTAACTGTAAAACAATATCTTAATTTATAACCACCCTTTGAAACAGCTCGCTGAGGCTGCCTGAAAATAGACTAATGTTGCACCGAACCACGCCGGTTACCCTCGCTTCTTAACACAAATGCGCGATAATCACTTAGAAAGGGATTACAATGATCTGGAAATATTCCCAAAAACGCAGAGTCCATTGCTTATAGGCCCTTCGACATTTCTTTTCAAACTTTCAGCAAAGAAACTTACTTTTAAAAATTATGCTTTTGAACCCAAAATTATTATTATGCCACTG
>JAGDQP010005529.1:0-22054 GCA_022664845.1 Lepisma saccharinum | reverse complement strand
CCATTGTTGTATAGAATACACAGCCTAAACCGCTGGGGCTATTGAAATCAAATTTGGCATAAAGGTACAACATCACTTTTTGATTATCAAAATGTTACCTAATGAGTTCAAAGACGCCATCTTGGATCCAAAATGGCGGACCTAAAAATCCATTTTCCACACCGTTTGAGCTAGAGATACGAAATTTGGCATAAAGGTGCATTATGACGAGTAGCTTAGGGAAATATCACAACATTTGGGAAAAGTCGCCATCTTGGATCCAAAATGACCGCCCAAAATCCCATTTTGCACACCGTTTGAGCTGGATAAATGAAAGTTTACTTGAAGTTGTACTATCACAAGTAGGTCACGACAAAATAAGAAAACTTTCAAAAAGTCGTTAACTTGGATCCAAAATAGCCGCCCCAAAAACCCAATTTCCAAATCATTGAAGGTAGAGAAACGAAATTTTCAATGAAGGTGTATGACCAAGAGTAGGTTACAATAAATGGGGCAAATCTTCCCTTTGGGGGCGCAGCCAACCGTGGGAGGGTGAAGATGTACTCCGTGGTGGTGTAGTGCTGCAGTGAGATTTTGGTTAAGATAAAGGAGGTGCATCCTCTCAAAAGCACTGAAGTTGTGGGGCGAGCCCCGGCTCCCAGCGAAACTTCGAAATCTACCTCAGCCTGTAGGCCTACCGAAAGGGATTTTTTTAAATAACGTGGACCACGGGGATAGGACCCGTCGCGTTCTTTGTCCAAGGTATCTTTTCTCTCCAATAACAACGATTTATGCAGCAATACAAGTCGTTATCAAACGAAAAACGTTTAAAATATCTGTTTAAAGCATTTTCTTTTAAACATTCCTAACCTACTAATAACCCTCATTGATCACTGCATCAACAAACTCATGCACGAAAGCTAAACCCGGATCACTTTTGGTGATCTGGTCTGACCCAAACATAGCTAAACCTGGTTCGAAATTTGACCCGACTGTCCCGGTCCCGGTCCCGGTCACGACTCTAAGAAACTGTTGAAACGCAAGAAAATGATTCAAAACTCTCCTATGCCCTCCAGGTCACCGGTCCTCAATCAGGTTACTCGGTCCGACCCATAAACCCGGTGATCCCGTCCAAAACCTGGCACAGTGACCCGTTTCAGCTCTGTCGCCCACTTTAAGCAAAAAAAAAAAAAGGTTATTCCTTTTCTAGATCCTTATTCGCATCCCTTTTCAGTTTGTCGAATCGCTTTCCTCATCATGTGGATGCCTTCATCAATTTGAAGTGAACGATGTAACTTTTAGGTTTTATTTTGAATTTCACATTTCCCTAACTTGAAATCAACGGCACAGACGGCATAAGGAGATTATGTAACAAATCTATGCTGGTGATTATGCGAAATATTTTTGTTGTGTTATGTTCTCTAAATCTCTTCACACCTTTAAATTAGATCCATGAATAAGAATGTTGCGTGTGCATACTGGCACATAAAACTATGGGTATCCTTGAGGTTTCTTTCGGGTATGAGTCAAAATTCTGTATGATTTATATCGTATTCATAACAGGAAATGGCTCTAAGAATGTGGGGAAACGTGTGGTTAAGTTTCTACACATTTCAGTAATGCAAGAAGATTTCTCTAGATAAGAAACAGTTTATTTCTGTATTGCCATCATTAATTGTCCCATTTCCACATCTATTAAAAGTTCCATCTCAGAATTGAATTCAGTTTGTAGTAATGGTAAAAATAATGCAATACGGAATATAATATTATTATATCAGAAACGAAAATGTGTACAGGTAAGATTCGTTTACAACGAATGTGATTATAACGAAATTTCCTTTTATCCCGCGCCGAATTCTTGTTCTCCAATACAATGTTCGTTACAACGAATTTTCGTTATAGCGAAATAAATTATAACGAATTAGCACCTAATTTTTATTTATACTATTTTGCAATAAAATACACCTTTGTTTGGTATTTTATTTAACGTAATGAATATTGATAAGAAACTGGAGGAACACACAATATTTCATTTATTTTTTTTTCTCATAAATTTATGCAGAAAAATAATATATTTTATAAGTAAAATAGGTAAATATCTGGTTCTTGAAGCACTGTAAAAATTGCTCACGTTATCACAATCAGAGAAGAACACAACACAGATGAAGGTAAGGATGAAGATTTGCGGACTCACCTAGGAAGATCCGGTTTTACCTATGTATTTTGACCTCCTAAGTCGATTTATGATACTCGTAACGGACGCAACAGCACTGCTACCTAGATAGGACATGAATCGTCACGGTGACAGTTTGGGAGTGCAATAAATCGACTCAGGTGGTCAAATTACATAAGAAAAAGATGATTTCGGGATCTTTGTAAATGGGTCCAGAAAAATCTGCGACGTTTTGTGTCACATCCTATCTCCGTAAAGATGTATTTTCGCCAGCTGACAGTTCCATAAATCGACTCACGAGATACATAAGGAAAAAACTGTTTCCGGGTCTTTCTAAGTGGGTCCGCAAATCGTCACCCTTAACCAGTTAAGCTCTGCATATAAAATCACGTCCGCATGCATCCACATGTTATTAAACGCGAGAAACTACTCCCTCCCATCTGTTTTCTTGGACGAAATTTAGAAAATCTGCATTTTTCATCTAGTAACGGGAGTACCCAGTGTAATATTTGTACAACAATTTTAGATTTTAGTATTTTGTTCCACCTTTAGGGCATTTTGATGCACTGTGCCCTGGTGATAAACACATTCTTTCGCTGGTACAATATGTGACATCCGCCACAATTTCGTACACAGTCCAAGTTCATATTTCATTAGCAGGAAGACGCCATTGTATCTGCTTCCAAGAGCCGAGAGTCGAATTTAATCCAAAAATAAGTCATCCCAAGCTTGCGCTTTGTTTGTCATAGCCTCATAGCATACAAGTTACCATACTGTCAAAGAGTTTAATTTGTCTTTTTTTTTTTTTTTACATGTTCTATATATATCTCAAATGTATCAGATAATTCAGACAGTACTCTATGCAGCCATTATCATAGCCAAGTTGTGCCCAGTGTTGGTCTTCTGTCACTAACTCTTTTCAACATTCCCTCCAACATTCCACTCCCATTGGCGTTAACGGTCCCACACAGTGTAGTTGTTTGAACTGTACCACTAACTACGATGAAAATATTTATCAGTTTTGGACACCAATTGCCCTTTCTTACTAGTATTGTGAATTACTGCCCTCTAGTCGCCGTTACCTGTTCATTTTATACATTGTTGTTCTTGTTAAAAGGTGTGTGTTCTTTGATTCTGAACAGCCGATGCCTGCAGAATACCAGAACCAATTTAGTTATTCCATTCAAACCGACATTCAAGCATACATTTTTGATCAGGAGTATTGCTGCATATCCAGAAGAAATGACATAGTTGGCATGAGTTACAGAACAACCTAGAAAAATGATGCCTACTGAAGTTCAAATTGAAGTGTAATTGGCTCAGTACCATACTATCAGGTATATGTCTGCGTACGCAACCATGAATTACAACAATTCTGACTATTTTTATACTAGTGCACAGAGTCACAATGCTCGCTTGATAATCAACAGAAGCGCAACGAAATATTCACCAAACGCGAAGAATTGTTGCTGGTAAAAAAAACAGAAGAAGAGAGGTTAAACAACATTTTGTTTAAACAAGAAACTGTTGCGTAGAACAGGACAAAAAGGATTCGATGATATACAGTACAATTAAAAGTAGCGATATTGGTTTATAATTAGACTTCGAAATTTAAAACAACCCTTGCACTACAGATACATAATGTAACAGCTTCATTTTCTGGTGAATCAAATAGTTTACATTGATGATACAATGAAATGATTGTGTACAGTTATTTTAGACTTAATCTCCATATGATAAATATCTCTCATGCTGAAATACCAAGATGCATAAATTATGTATCAGACCTTAACAAATCAAAATTGTTTAACGTGTTTTCTTAAACCAGTTCATTTCTTCATTACTTTGCTTTGATCACGAAGCGAAAAGTGTATTTATAGCAGCACTATGTAATATATGTAATGTGTAAACATTGAGGATTATTTATCACTATTAATGGTATGGAATCCCTGTTAATGTATTTTTAAACATCATATCGAACAGACTACATGAGGTCCATATTTACACTGGTAACTAGTATCATATTGTACAGCAATGGCTCGAAAATTATCACTTGCATATTTCGTGTAGTAGCTTCTTCGCAAAGTATTTTCAACCAATACTTTCCTGCATCTCTCAAATTTCAATTACAAATCAGGACGGAGTTTTTTTTTCTTTAAGTTAACTACTGAAGAAGACCAATCTAAACACTTGTGATAGCAGTCAAAAATTAATATTTTCACAACTTTTAACCTGAATGAGGCGTACGAAGTTACGGTACTAAGTCTATAAATAAAAATGAACATAACTATATTACATTTGGTCGCCATTTCCTTAAAATCTAGTCTCTTTCTGCAGCAAGAGATCGCTCCCAACGCCTTTGTCACTGTTGAGAATTCCCCGGATGTCTGCTTCTCGAGGAGTGCTAAACCCCTAAAGCGATTTGCACTGAATCTCATCGACTCTGAAAAAAAAATCCATTCAGCTTCAGTTTCCCCTTCGGAAAGAAGTCACATGCCACTCCGGAGAGTAGTGAATATGATGAGGAATGATGCTATTACGTCCGCGACACAACCATGGTTTGAACACTATGTGACCAGGTACAGTGTCATCGTGTTCAAAGCAAACGTAAAGATTGCCTTCACTGTTATGCATGACGTATTTACACAATTAAAAAAATGTTCTGTACAGTTTTTAGACGATCCGTACGATCGCTTATTTACTCAATATTGCTCATGAAAGTTTGTCCTTTCCTTTTGACATCCCCGAGTATCATTTTGCTACTCTTGAAGCGTGTATATCATTCAAAACATCTCCCACGACTAATCTGTAGCCATAGGCTTGTTGAACTGCTCCACCATTAAACATAAACATGTGGCCTCGTACTTAAGAATCTCTTAAGATCAACAATGCCACCGCTTATAACCACCTACTAATCACAGCTAATATCACAATAATTGGTAAAATATCATATGTTTTAGCGTTATTAGAACGTCTTGTACGTCTTGGCGAAGCAATTCATGATGTTCCCTTTCCCTTAGCTTTAGTACTGTTCTGAACCACTTAATGGTTAAACCACTTTCAAACATCCTCTTCAGTAAGTGATTAACGCTTGGAAGGTAAGGCGACTCTTTTGCTAATTGATAAGAATAAGTGTATGTACAGATTCTTTCTTTCACAACATGCATTATAACATTACCTTCAGGAGATAAGAACATCTTTTGGGCCAGGAAGTTTGTTATGTTTTCTGTTGTAGCAAACGATCTATCTCCTAAATTTATAAATTGTGAAAGGTAACCAACTATTTCGTTACCAGGTATTTTCACATACCTTGAATACATTTTTCTCATATGAGGACTCGTTGAAAACTTGAACAACGGTTCTTCAGGTTCAACACTTCCAATACTTAAGTCTGAGCTTGCTAATTCTTCTAAAGAATTGATCTGTTCCTTCATTTGAGGAAACGTTAGGAATGTTACCATTCTTCCTTGGTAGATTGTTACAATAATTAAACTTAAACATAAATAAAGACCCAAACAAAGTTTTACCAAAAGGATATGATGGTATATTATTAACCGAACCCTGTAAAATAATAGATAAAGTATCCATGAAACTAAAAGCCTTGTGATCGTGATCAATTATCAGTTTCAATCCTACATTAAATATATAAAAAGCAAGCAAGGCTGCAAATGTAAGACCTCAACACTCTGGTCTCAATGGTAAAATATAGCTCTTCCACAAAAGTAAGGGCCCTGCTTTTCGTACAAGAAAGGCGCCCGCACCAAAATGAATAGGGTCTGTAATATCGAAATCCATCAATAAATCAAATGTGATCATTCTAATATTGTAAGTTATATCGGCTCTTCCATCAGCTATATCTGCTAATCCATATGTCCAAGTTCCGTTGTGTAATCTATGCCCTAATGAATTGTCTGGATGCTTGTAATTGAACATTGGTGTAAAGTTCATTTTCTCTACCAGAACTTCGAATGCTCTGCCTGCAGTGCCACCGTAAATAAGAGAACCGTCTTCTTTCTTTACTAGAGAATTAGCTGTAACTAATGAAAACTAAGCAATCGATAGTGGATATCGTTTCATATTTACTAGACTTGAGTGTTGATTAGTATATTCGAAGTTAGAGAGTTCGATTAATAACACATCAAAGTGGCAACCATTGGACACTGGTGAAAATGGATCATACATGTATCTTCGTGCCTTACCTTTTGATTCAATATTATTGTCTCTTAGATGGGGTATATTTAGCACCAGAAGGAATACGTTTAACATCTTTTGTTGCCAAGCGTTTTGACACAGAGCCAACAGTGATTTATCCTGAATATTTACTGATATTAAGAGTATTATAAACATTGATCGAGAATGCCAATGCAGAAAGGAATTACCAAATTCTAATAGGTTAACAGCTGATACTACATTCGTTGCCATGAGTAAGAATGATGTACGGAAACGAAGAGGGTGATCTGGGTTTTCGTTAGGAAATACTGTATGATTGTCATACCTTTCCATCACAGTTAGCACTGAAATATTCAAGTCTATTTGAATATATTGCAAAACATTTGTCACTACTTCATCTTCCAAGCCTTGATCCCAAAGAACTACTAAATAACTCCCTCTCAGTAGAACATTTCGTACATCTTCTGTCAACTTAAGAAAACTATGAATCGGATATTCCATTTCGAGAAGATTGTTCTTTAGAATTGCTGATATTATAGAAGGTATAACTATTAAATGGACGAAACCAAACCACCAGTTACTGAAATTCATCACAATTCAGTTGCGTTGAAAATCTGAAAAATCAAACAGTCATATGTTAGGAAATACATATAACAATTAATATACAGATAAATTGAAATAGGAGGAATGAAACCTCCCTACCAACCATTACTGCATCCTCAGCAAATTATGAGCTACATATATCATTTCACATGCTCCACCACTTGTGTTTATTTATTGTGTAATTAAAGAGACTAATAAGATGGTTACTACGAAACAGTTTTAATATGTACCCCAACTAGTTATATAAAATGCTAGTACAGTGCTGCACATGTAGAATTGACAAACGGTTGTTTTTTTTTCGGACATGTCCGACTTTTTTTTTTTTTTTTTTTTTACCTTTTTAGGAATGCATTTGACTTTTTCTTGAAGAAGTCCGGCATTTTGAAAATAAAATGAACTACACCTAAATGTGCATTATGTGTATTATTTACAGTAACCTTTATGGTTACGAGCGGTAATTTCTAGCTATTTATTAACTACCAGGGTGCGTGTTTGGTAGTATTGTCGATACATCACACTCGACTAATTTTGTCTCCGCGAAACGTACAACAAATTGATAAGACCTAGAACATAAGCAAGTAATATGTTGGTCTCTAACCTCCTCAAAAACTTTCACCAATAGATAAAATGGTACATAACGAACCTGATACCTACCAACAAAAAATGTTATTTCGTCCAGTATTTTTTAAAAAAGTCAGCCTTCTTTTGGCGTTTGACCTGCATTTGGCAATTTCCGGTTGGTGACCCTATGCATATGAAAATGGTTAAAGTGATGAAACCCATAATTTTAAGAATGATGTAAGACTTACTCGGAATGTTCTGGCCATATTATCATCTTAATCTAATAAACATCTTTTTGGTAACGATGTTCATTTATTAAAAAAAACACATTCCCACAGCATGTAAGAGTGGTTGAAACAATTCCATTAAAACTGCCACGATGGTAGACAACAATACATTCAAGTCTTTTGGAAATACTAAAGAATTGGTAGCGTTAGTAAAAGCAGCAGAAATTAACAAACAATATTGCTAGTGCTGGTAGTACAACCAGTGGAAGTAACAGAAGTGGTCAATGTAGTAGTAGTAACAAGACTAGTCGTAACAGCAGTAGAAGTACAATTAGCGATAATAGTATACTGCCTAGCAGATACTAGAAATTTTTCACCTACCACTAAATAAAGACACTAAAAAGAATGTAAGCACAACAAAATTTCAGAATCCACATTAATGATTACAATAAGCACAATCTCGAAATAGAAACCAAAATCCCGCGAAAATATACAAGAAATGGAAGCCGCATCTGCCTTGCACTGAAGTGAGTTTTAAACAGTTAAAAAGAACTGTCCCGATACATTAAGTAAGCACGAAAGTTACATGGCTTTAACTGCGCTCCTATTTATAAGCGTTCTGCTAAACTACAGTAGGAGCGATTAAAACGTTTTCCAAAATATTGCCATGAAGCTGCTCTTCTAGAGTAGAGCATCGGATCACCAGTCATGCGGCAGAGTTTCCTTATTGCACCCATCGAAAAATTGAGTTTTCACTTCTTTCACAGAAAAAGTACTTACCAAAAGTGACCTATTTTTGTTTCGTCTCTTGAATTTTCAACATTTTACACAAATCGCAGAAATAGGTTAGATTAAGTCAGGTTCGATATTTTTCATTATGCCCTATCGAAAGAGTAAAAACATAAGGTTTAACATTAAAACAGATTACCTCGTATCTTACATGCCGTGTACACATTCACTCACTTGTGAGACGAGAAGACCGTACTGTCAGGTTACACTTCTATATTCTACGATTCCAAAAACTCACTCCCTGTGGTGACGTAACTTTCGTGAATATTTAATGTTGAGAGATGAACATGTGCAAGAGCTGTTGTGTACGTTTAGACACACGCTTGCTCGCTCTCTCTCTCTCAGTGCTATTATAATTAATGAAGGTTGACCGCTCTTAAAATCCTGATCTGAATTGTGTAATGGTATTACTACACTAATCCACGGGCGCAGAATTAAAAAAGCGTTAAAACTTAAAAATGCGTACGAAAATAATATTTTGGATGCAAATTTGCTCAAACTAAAATACAGTGAGAATACATTATTATAGTATATTGCCTACCTGTATATCTAATCCCAGCTCCTTTTGTAAATGAAATGTCCTCAGAATGGAGACAGTAATATTGACCAATCTATATGTTGAAGGTTACAAAGTTCGGAACGAAAAAGACGAAATAATGAAAACGCAAGCTAATCGTCACGCAAACAATCTAAAACTGTTTCCAGCAATTGTTATGACGAAATAATGATCTAACCATACACTTACCTAATTTCAGTACTAAATGATTTTACTTTATCGGAAATGGAATAAATAATAAGGTATATTCGTTTGGGTTGTAATCGAAATCTTATTAGCCTCCTAAATTCATTATTTCCTGTTCGTTGTTTTCGTTATTATTAGTAGTACTGTGTTTTAATACAGTCTATAAGTCTAGGTGTTATCTTTTTTTTAAATCCACATATACATAACAAAAGTAATTTATATACAGGGTGGTTCACGAAATCCGTAATGATAAAGATAAAATGAATTTTATGGGCGGTAAAACGAAATCCGTAACAGAGCCATAACTCAGCTCCTTGTGCATAGAAATCTTTGAAACAAAAAATGTTAATACCAAAATGCATGTGCCGAATCACGTAGTGATGCTTCTGAAATCGGGAGTGTTTCGGGAATAGTCGGAGCTATAGGCTGAGAAAATAAATTATACAGTTTCATATTTCCAATAACCCTAACGGCAGAGCTTATGTAGCATGGTAGTCACACACACGACAAACTTGCTCTATCCATAAATGGATAATCCAAAATTGCTCGATGAGTGAGTAAGGGACTACCAGAAAATCTCTTAAGTAAATCTCGGTAAATCTCAGCTTTCCAGCATGAGAATAAATCGTTTCCACTAAGTCGATATCTCAAACAGATTACATATGCCGAACGACTTTGATACACACATGTGGGAGTGCATATCAATCAGGAATAAGAACTGCATACATTCAGCAAAGGCTTTGTCTATTTGTTATCAAAGAGAGAGAGACAGAGAATATATTTGCTCGTTTGAATGGCGGTGGTTACGTATATCTTCTTTACTCACACGGAAAGTTGTTTTATTCATGCACATCTCGACATATCTTTGATTCAGAACATTTCAGTAAATCACCTATTTTCTTTGAATAGGAAATACTCGTAGAAGGAAAGAGAGAAATTCCTTGGCATCTCGTGTCTTTTCACTGGTTCATCAATGGCCCGTTCTCTTGTAGGGACAGAAAACAAGTCTATTTATGTCCAGTACTCTAATATATGCGAGTATACCTGGTCATTAATTTCCTCCCTTGTTCTTCTGTTGACACCCTCGCCTTGATGAATCCCTTACGCCTCACATGGATTATTTTGGATTATATATTTCTGGATATAACATGCCGCATCAGCTCTACTGTTATTAGTGTTGTAAATATGACGCTCTAAAGTTAATTTTTCTATACTTTAGGCAGGCTCCGAAACAAGGTTGAGTTTCCACCCCTGTGACTAAGACTTTCCCTTTTTCTGTTAATGTACTTTCGTTCCTCGAAGTTTGTCAGTGTATTACGCTACCACCCTATGTATACACTGCTCTCCAAAAGTTAAGCATGAAGTACACATTGGCATCTGACTCACGCATATCGTTTTTAATTGATGTTGTTGAGGTTCAGAAATATCTTCCAGTGTATAACACTATATATAACATAGCCACTGAGAATCTAGTACTGACATACAGTGGCATATACTGCGGGTATGGAAAACTGATACATCCAATGTCAAACCTTGTTTCCAAAATAAACACATAAAAGTACGCTAGATCGTTAACTTACACAGAAATCACTATGGAATATGCCCACCCCTAACAGAAATGCACAACTGACATCGGCGTGGCATACTTAAAAAAATAATGTTAAACAGTTCTTGTGGCAGGGAGTTCCATTCCTCCTGGGGGACCCATCGTAGTTCAGGAAGAGATCGTGGTGGGAGTCTCCCCTCGGCAACACGTCTCCGTTGAGCATCCCATGCATGTTCTATCAGGTTGAGATCTGGGGAGTACGCTGGCCACTCCATTCGTGAATATCCTCTTCTTCAAGTAGATCGCCACAACCCGTGTAGGATGTGGACGAGTATTGTCATCCATAAAAATAAAATATGGACCTACAGATCCACGAAAGAGGCGAACAGGACGGTGAATTGCATCTCTACAATATATTTTGCTTATCACAGACTCTCTTTCCAATAGTTTCAACTCGAGACGTCGGTTGATCATAATATCGGTCCAGACCATAATTTCACCTAACGCTTTCTGCCTTTCATTACTAAGTTGCCTAGTAGTACTCCCAGTTCCTTCTTCGTAAAGAGCACCACATAACAATCTTCTGATTGTGTGCTACGTCGTGGAATATTCACTTGATTATTTACAATTTTCGACCCAGCGATCCTAGCTCAGTGCTAGAACGTTAGAATCTGGCACCAGAGGTCGACGTATCTGCTTTCCAGCAATTTTCCTCAGCCACAGAAGACAAATGTCCGGAATGTATATTCAAATTAGGCTCTGGTCCGCATCTCCCCCCCCCTTCCTATCCCGGGGTCAGAATAAGATGACTAAACTATTTACATGAAATTCAAAATTCAAATTATAATTTTAGGTTCTTAATTGATGTCACAAATTTACGTTGATGCTTTTATACCGCAAGGATAGAAACCTTCTGACTACCTCGTAAGCGACCAACAATATTTAGCAAAATAATTTCCCCCTTCAGGTAAATGTGTCTCTGAATATTTCCCGAAAATATTTTGTATATACAAAGAAATTTACGTCTGAATTGAAAAAACATCCCAAGTCCACCGGAGTATATTTTCCAGGAGGAACGAAAAAGAATCCAAGGTCTTCGTATGTTATCCTATTCAGCGGAAGTTATTTTGTATTTTTAAAAAAAACGTGTTTCATGTTTCTGTAGTGGTATTAGGATGTAATATGTATGCAAGTGGATAGCCCTTGAAACATAGATACCGACGAACAGAAAAAATTCAAATATGAAAAAAAGTGGACTTGGGATGTTTTTCAATTCAGGTCTTCAGTTCTCTATAGTTGACATCAAGCATGTTTCAATGGGGAAGAATGAAATCAGATCAGGCATATCTTAGGTTTCTTATTTTATTATCATAAATGGAGTGGGAAAGATGTGCTGGAAGCATAATGCTAAAATGTATTGAATGCAGCTTCTCCACTAATACTCTCTGTACTGTGATAACGTGATAAACCAAAAAAAGTTACGTTTTCATGCTCACGTAGCAGCTTGCACTGTTTTCGTAACAGCACTCTCAATATTAAATTATTATTTTAAACATTATTGGATATTTTTCAATGCATTTACAAAACAGATTTGCTTTTTGTCCCCTCGCCAGTTATCGCTCATGGCACACTCTGTTGAAGTAAATACGGCATTTCTTTAATTTTCAATTAACAGAACTAGAGCACAATAACGGTTTAAATTTATTATATTGCCTCGCAAGTGGTACTGAGTTAAATCTCCAATCAGTTTTCAAATGCAAAGCGGTTTCACTCACAACAAATAATAATATACACGTACTCGTTTAATGTGTCTACTTTCTGAAATCTTCATTTAAGGACAGACATCTATTGTGGGAAAATTAATTGGCACCATGCAACTACGACATTGGACAGAGTTAAACAATACCTGAACGACTAAAGCGTATTAGAAATCACTCAAATAGACCTTACATATTGTACATTACATACTCTGTACGCTTACCTATTTTATTCTGTATTTAGCTTCTACCACAGAAAACAAAAACAAATCAAAACAACAAAATCCATTGACAGGGAATCTTCATTCAATTCATGGTGGTGCGCAGCAGAACATAACAACTTCACTGAGGACAGAACAAAAATTGCGCATGCGTATTTTGGATTTCCGGTCACATTTTGACTTAAATAGCTATTGAGCACGTACGTCGTAGTCCATTCTGCAAGTAGGTAGTTCCATCTGCTGCGTACCTGATCAACTAGTACATGTTGAAGGAACAATTGATGATAAAAGACCGTAGAAAACCAACTGTTTCCAACTGGCCGCTTGGTGTATCGGTAGTGTATTTGGATTACTGGCCGGAAAATCCGAGCTTGATTCTCACGAATCTCTCTCGTTTTTGCTTTTTTTTCTCCGCAGAGCTTCACATCTTTTGTTCTCTTTTGCTTCCTTTTGCCTTTTCAACATTTTACAGAATTCACAGAAATAAGTAAGGTAAAAAGTCAGGTTAGATATCCATTCGATGTAAGCATTTAAATTACGTTTACAACAACGGTTTAACAAACTTCTCTCTCTACACACACTACGTAGTTCAGAAAGTGGCTAACATATTGCACTACCTAGTTACAGAATTTATTACGACGTTCAAGCTCTCGTCAAATACCGACTTTCTAAATTGGACGATCGATGATCAAGAACGCTGATACACCTTCATTTCTTATGTATATTTTATATGCTATAGAGGAAACTATGGACTAAGTCTGTCACGTGTAACTCTGAAGGATGATGTCCCGCAGTGAGCACTCTTTAACGGAAAGATATTATACATGTCAGGATCTTCCTATACAGGTTGTCCCAGCCATATACCCAAGAGCTTCGGGAAATAATTTGTCATGCCAAAATAAGAATAAAAGTTCCTATAAACATGGGTCCGATTTCGATTCGTTTTAGAGATACAGTGTTTCCAACTTGGAGCCCAATTTCAACGCCTCATAATGGAAAGAAAATGAATAATTATCAATAAATCAAAAACGATACATGGAATAAAAATTTCGCTTGCTGAAAATTGTTCCTAACGAAACGGCGCATTACATATGTGGAATGAAAATTCTATGTCACCAGAATAACAGTGTTGCCAATCTGGTAGGCCTATAACATTATTTTTTTTCAAACGGCACTACGTTGTTTTATTGGGCCTCCTGATAAACACGTTCGATAAACAACGTACATTAAGCACACACCGCAGTGTTGTAAACTATGGATGAAATATCTTAGAAAAGTACTTCGTTTGTATAAAATCACGAAAATCTTTCTGTCTTATTCATAGTTTCTAACATTGCAGTGTGTGTTTTACACGTGTTATTTATCATGACCAAAGGATGCTAAATACCCTATAAAACGGCGTAATGCCATTTGATTTTTCTATGTTATGCTAAGTTGGTAACACTGACAATCCGGTGACAGTGTTTTTATTCCATATATGCACCATGTTGTTAGGAACAAATTTCAGCAAGTGAAATATTTATTCAATCGTTTCTTATTTATTGAGGTCTATTAATTTTCTTTCGATTATGAGATGTTGACTTTGGGCTCCAAGTTGGAAACACTGTATCTCTAAAACGAAGCGACATTGGACCCATCTTTATAGGAACTTCCATTCTTATTTTGGTGTGAAAAATCATCTCTCGGAGTGTTTGCGTATATTATGACTGGGGCATTCTGTATAGGTCTATACCATACCCGCATTCATCTCATGAAACAAAAAAAACTGTTAAATCTTCAATAATAGGACACGAAGTTCCGTATCTCCTTAGTGGTCATCCGAACTCTGAGGGTGTATCCACTAGACTATGAGAGCTGGGAATTTAGATGACGAAGATACTGGATAAGAAATATAACGACCTACAAGAGCATAAACAGAATTCAATATATCTTGTCTATGAACATAAATGCTTTATCAGGGGTGTAGCTACGGAGGGGGGTACAGGGGGCTGTGCTCCCCAAACGAAAATTGGAATAATAAAGTAGATATGATAAGTTTCAGGCACTTGGTACACGTTACCTGTATGTCAGTCCATTTGAAATCACCCAGCTTGGCTGTTCGGCCCCTTTCAATAAAATATGTTTTATATATATTTACGACATAAGAACAGTTCAAAACGAGAATTATTTGATTTTTACACAAATCTATTAATTAATGGTAGCCATTACTTTATTGCGGCGCATGTACCATACATGTTTTTAATACACATAAAACACAATTGATTATAATCTGCTCATACGAGCAGTGAAATATAAACAATTTAATGTCCCGAGGCTAAATTCAGTCTACGTCTGAGTTGCCTAGCAACAAATAAACTCAATTTTAAATTCTAAGGCATAACAAATTTGCATGTATCTGTTAAACTGAAAACAGCATTATTTAATTCCATTGTGAAATCCCTTCATTTGCATTTGAAATATACTGTATCTACATTAGGACTTTTGATTGGATGTAGTATTGAGGGTTGCGCACAGTTTCCATGTAGGCGACTTGCAACGTACCGTACATCTGTTCTACGTTTTTTGCAACAAAATATTTTAGAGTCTCCCAAGCGATTTTTTCCAGTAGGGATTCATAAACCTATTTTACTTAATAATGAGGTATCACTGATCTGCTTATTTAATATTTTATACAGGAATGGCATATCATTGATTTGTCTTCTCTGTTGGAGACTAATAAGGCCATAGTTTGTCAGCAACGATTGATAAGGATCAAAATAGAATTCAAAAGGTTGATATATGCTTCCTTAATATTTTATGCTTTTTAGAAAATCAAAAAAATCTTATTTTATGCATAATGGAGGTCCGATATCTCTGGTGGAAAAAAATATATAAAAACTTAATTTTTTCACATGTTATACATTTGACAGAAAAACTACAACAACAATTTGAATTTAATACTTGAATTTGAAGGGAGTTACAAATTTGCAAGTTGATGTGTTAATAATGCACGTGAGAGCTTTGTGAAAAGTTATATTAACACCAGAGTGCCAAAGAAAAACGTGAATACCTACAGTAGACAGTGTTGCCCACGACAGGAGACAGAGCTCTCGTAATGTAAAATATACATCTTTTCGAGACGAGACACTCGCTGGATAAAACATTTTCGAGAAGAGACAGCCTAAATTTCGACTCGTGGGCAACGCTAGATTGTAAGGAAGCTTATTTTAAAATAATATTTATCATTCAGAGCCATATTCAATCCACTACTGGATGAGGCTTCTCCCGGAGGGAGGATTTGGTCTACTACTCCCACGCTGACCAGACGCGTTGGGAGAGGAGATCCGAAGTTCACAATTGTGATCGCCACTGTCTTTTATTCACAGCAGCTCACCAATTGCAACACGATTCTGGGTGGGCACCGTTCCAGGCCCTCTCACTTTGAAGAAAAAAACTTGGCAGAGTGGCAGAGCCAGGAATTGAACCCGGGACCCCACAACCAACAGTCAACGACGGTAACCACTAGACCATCGTGACAGTCTTATTAAATATATGTAGTGTTCATTTGTAAATGTGGCTGCCCCGCATTTCCACTCTGCCCTTTAAACTTATGCAACCATGCCTTTTGGAAAACGTTGCGACCTTTCTATGTGTGTGTATGTGTGAAGCACTTATTCAGCTGTTTGCATTTCTTATTACCTAAGTATATGAATTATCACTACAACAGTAAAATCGTACTTCACAATTCTGATGGTAACAAAGAATATTATCTTTTAACAAGCATTCTTCTTACGAGTTACCAAAGTACGCACGACCATTATTCATCCCCAATTTACAAATGTGTATCTCCCTTCAAACTCAAATATGAATGTTGAAATTTCTACTGCAGTTGCTCCTAAGTCTAATCTCCCATCAGAGATACAGATCTTTAAAGTTCCTACGAAAGCGTGCACGAGCATCATTCATCAGCAATTTGCAAGCTTGTAACTTGCTTCAAACACAAATATTAAAGTTCGAAATTCTAAGTTTCACCTGACATAAATGTATAACGTCTGAAGAACAATATTTTTTTTTATATTTTGTCTCACTAGTGCTACTGGACCTCCAATATACATAAAATACAAATTTTTGGATTTTCAAAAATTCTTAAAATATCAAGGTAGTATATATCAGCCTTCATGTACTGTATACTTGATGTGTGAGAGTGTACATACAAGAAATCAACTTTAATATTCAATCCCTTCCGGGCGAAAAAGCGCCCTGAAAACCGAAATTGTTTTTATTTCAACAATCACATTTGGATACCATTTTGACCAGTTCGCTTAAGTTTTGGGTTTTTCATTGAGAGGACTAAAATTATCAAGGAGATGTTTGGAAAGAACATTTTTGTTTGAATATTCTATGGAAAACCAGTATGCAGGTATAACATTTGAAGTAAACATCTGCTAACACAAGTTTTGGTATGCTCCCGCAATGCAAAAATGGCCGCCATTAATTAATCGGTTGGTATAAAAATAAGAATACCCGTTTGGAATTGTTCTTATATATGGATCCCAGAAGTCAAGGGATCCTTCCCCAATCCTTTCCCCTCCCCTATCCCGGCCTGAGCCTTAGATGCCTAAAGGCCTTAAATAAAATACAATACACTATGCACTAAACCTTGCTTGAATAAACGTTGAACTATTTTGGGTAAACACGATACATGATACTCTTTGGTATTTGTAAAGGTGCCCCCCTAAGTATATACGAACTCCCGCCTCGACAATTTGTCTGGCTACACCGCTGGTTTTATCTGTACTCAATCTACATGAATGGACTGTACACTAATGTTCATAGGTTAAGCATGTCAATAGTATTTAAGTGCCCTACCTTCGGCTAGCACGTCATACGGGAAAGGTATGGGGTAGAAGAATCGCCCTTTTCACTCTTGTAGGTAACATTCTGGTATTCATCTCGTGGGCCACGAAGAAACTTCGTGGCAAGTTAAATTAGAGAGAGAACGAAGTTTAAACCTGCGCTGACTATACATTGTTAATCCAGTCAGAGTGTTTCGCCATAAGACTTCATGCGAAGAATATTTTGTCAACGCTTTTTTTACACCTGACAAACACCTGCATTTCTATCGACATATCTACCTAAGTTTGAATTTAGTGTATTTACGGTATTTATGTGCCTATGGCTCAGGGCAGAGTCGGGAGAGACATGGGTTGAAGTCAGCAAAGGTCTTAACTGAAGGTACCATCGCGGCTAGTGTGACCAAGGAAAACATTAGGCAGGATGGCCAGTCTCTGGTATCGAGCACAGGATCTCTTGAATGCGAAAAAGCGACCTCGCAGTTGCTTTTCAAAATCGGCTCATGTATAAGGGACTATCTGAAAGTTCGTTCTCGAAGCGGAATCGAGTTATTCTAAAGCAAACTGTCGTAGGGCTTTAATGCCAAGAACAAATATATGCGAGTATTTCCCCGTGTTGGCATTTACCTTGCGAGTTTCGTAATGAGGTCAGATATGTATAATCTATAATAATATTCTGGGTTAGACGAACGGAAACCAATGGTGAGGATCAAAATCCCATTTAGAATCAACATTCTCTCCTATGGTCCATCGCAATACAGACTCAGAGTATTGTGTAGATTGGTTTATTGGCGGTGGGTTTGTGTAGGAATTAGGCACACAGACGAAACGACAGACAGAATTTGAGCTCTATATACAAACGAAACAGCGCTCCGATTTTACTAATAATCGTAAAGACTTCGAGGGTTCGATGGTAGCATCTGAAGGTGTGGTGGTCAACCATATCGAAGCAATTTGAAAAATTGAACTTTGAAATAAGTTGGCAACACTGACAACTGGAGTGCAATATCCAATCCGTACTACCTCTACGACCTGTTCCAATAAGGCAGTACCTGATGAACAGGTATACAAAATTTGGTGTAATTCAATAGACCCGTATAGCTTAGTATAAGTAACAGACACACAAATATTTATTTTGAAACAATAGGTTGGAAACACTGTCAACTGGGGCTGTGTTAATTCAACACAACGTGGTGTCCCAGCGTGACTACCACTTTTGTGTGTTAAATCAACACAACACACGGTGTTGATTTCGGTACTGGGAGGAAAAAAAAGTTACGGCAGAAGCTAGATTTGAACATGGGTTGCTCAGTTAGAAGTCGAGCGCCTTACCAACTTTTTTTTCTTTTTTTTTTATTACTATTTATTTCTCTTAAACATATACATGGGTAATTCATAAATTATGCTTCAACCTAAATACAACCTAGCAAAAGAATCGTTAATGTTTAACATAACATTTTTAGATCATAATGATCTCTAATTACTAAGTATTAATCCAAACAGAAATGGATGAATAAATCCCATTTTTAATTAATATATGGCTCGAATATATTGAGCAAAATGTTTGCTACGGTATTGTAAATCTATTTGTAAATACCGTAAGATGATTTGATTAATATACAAGGACACAGAATCGATATCCCGTTCCACCAACAACAAATACAGAGTTTGAGCAATAAACCAATTAACAAATTTGTGTTTAGTTGGTGGAAAATACTTGAATTCAGGTCGATAGATAATTTGTTCATAGCTGAAGGATTTAGTCGACGTTCTACAAATACGTGATAAAATTGTGAGTAAAGTATTCCATACCATGTCACTATTTTTGCACTGAGTTAACCTGTGTAATATAGAGTCGACTTGTGTACACTGATTACAAAGATTGTTTGGAACAATATCTTTTTCAAATAAAATATCTTTAGTTTCAAATTTTCCATAAACCAATCTATATCTAAGATCGTGTAGATGAGGGAAAGATTTCAGTGCGTTAATATTTTGCCATATCATTAACCAATTACAATTTGGATATTGTGACACAATTGCATTGTCATCCTGATTTTCAGTATCAAAAATATATTTATAAATTTGTTTGACACTTAATGTGGCTAAGTTGTAGTTATCTACAGAGCTATACAAAATTTCTAATAGAGGCTCAAACAAATATGGCACATGATAACGCCATGAGTGGATATTTACAGGAGTTATAAATTCAAATTTACTCATGACTTGACGTAAAATTGTGCCAGAAATAGATTCCGGATGTTCACATATAATATTGATAGTTCGGTGTAGCATAAGTGCTTTACATTGCAACTGTAAATTTTTAAGTTGTAAGCCGCCCAACGATGACGGCAAACACAAATAGTCTCTCTTTATTCGTAATATATGATGTTTCCAGATAAAGTAGCCTATAACCTTATTAAATTGAGCACTTATTTTTTTGGACATAGGGAAAAATTGAGCCATATAAGTACACTTACTAAGAATATAACAATTAATAAATGTAATCCTAGAATGAAGGTATTTAAAACATTCTTGATATTTGATTAAATCATTAACAATATTGTGATATAATTTTTCATAATTTTGTTTAATAGTAACCTGCCAACTACGATGCCAGGTTATTCCAAGAATTTTAATGTTCTCAACCACAGTTATTAAATTTTCATAGTCAGGGATACTAGTTTGTTGGAATACGAGAAGATGGGTTTTATTGGGACTTAATTTTATACCAGCATAACTAAGTTGATCAATAACCTGCATACATGTCTGAAGTTCCACCGGAGATGATATAATTACAGAGAAATCATCAACGTAATTAATTAATTTTAGCTTAGCTTGTCCTATCTGATAGCCAGTAACTGTATGTTCTAAAGCATTAGTTAAGATGCTAATATTAATGGCAAACAAAAAGCTGCTTAAAGGACATCCCTGTGATACACCACGTTCTAATCGTATACCTGAAAGTAGCTGGCCGTTAACTTGTAGATTTAATTTTCGGTTTGACAGTAATATATTAATTACCTCAATAAAATTCGTGGGAAAGTTTAGTTTTTTCATAACAACGCTGAGATGATGATGATCGAGGGAATCGAACGCATTACCCAGATCAAGGGCAAGAAGCCCCGCTTTACTCCTAGTATTGTATTTTGCCAAATGTAATACCTCACGAATTTGACTAAGATTGTAATGTATAGTACGGCCACCCTGTATACCACCCTGATGTGAGTTAAGAATCTGAGGTATGACCATAGTACAACGAAGAGAAATTAATTTCGTCAGTATCTTATAATCATTATTGTATAAGGAAATAAGTCTATATTTAGTTTCTTGTGCCATAGTACCTTTTTTTTCTATCATGATGCCGGTTGATTCAGCGAAGGACTCTACAAAACTATGATTATGCCAGACATCGTTATATGCATTAGTTAATATGGGAACTAATTTATCAAGGAATTGTTTATAGAACTGTGCGGACAGACCATCAGGTCCACCACTAGACGAGGAATTTTGTAATTGTATGGAATTTTTAACTTCCACCGTGCCAATAGGCAAATTTAGTACTTTGTTTTGGTTGCTAGTTAATATGTTTTGTTGTTGGACTTGAACATCCTCATCATTAAAAGCAGGTTGTTTTTTGGCAAAAAGTTCATTGTAATATTTACGAATAGCCCTATATATTTCTGAGTTATGATAGGACTTATTTTCGCCATCGACAAAAGTATTAATGAATTTATTTTGGCCTAATTTACGTTCGGCTAAAATGTGATATTTTGTAGGAGTTTCATGCACGCCTAAGTGTTTAAGTTTACTTCGTATAATATAACCTTGATTTTTGTTAGCTGCATATTTACATAAAAAGGCTTGTATCCTTCGAACTTGTACAATATTCTCAGGTTTAGAATATAAAGTATTTTGATATTCGTTCAATAACTTATAATAATATTGAGCTTGTATACGACGATTATCACTAAGTTGTTTGGTATAATCTTTAGTATAAAAAATAATGGATTTCTTTAATTTGATCCATTTTTTTATCGTAAATGGAGATATATTATTTTCCTGGATGGCTGTATCTAAAATATGATTAATATGTTGTAGATATTCTTTATCATGTAACACTTGAGTGTTCATTTTCCATCGATAAGTAGAAGCCATATGAACAGGAAGGTAATAGTCTAATTTTACATTGACAATTAAATGGTCTGAAGTGGCCAATTTTTTTATGTTTATACTTTTTACATGGGGTTGTAAACTAGAAGACAAGTAACATATGGCAAGACGTGAACTACCTTTTGCATGGAAGTAAGTATGTCCAAGACCTTTCCCATGCAAAATCCAGGGATCAACCAATTCGAAATTTCGTATCATGTGTTTAAGATCTATACTAAAGTTTGAAATTCCGGTCGAATCCTGAACACGAGAAACACAATTATTGTCAGACCCAATAATTA
>JAGDQP010005528.1:21783-77667 GCA_022664845.1 Lepisma saccharinum | reverse complement strand
GAAAAGAGACACACAGAAAGAGAACGAAAAAATATGGACAAGAAAGGCAAACAAACGCCTTTAAGTACTTACCGTAGTCCTACATGGGCTCATTCGCAGAACAACATACGGAAATAGTCTAATATCCCGGAAAAGAACAAAAATCCCGCCGGACGCGTGTGAGTACTACCCCTTCTTCAGAATTGAAATCGATTTATTTATGACCTTTAGACCAAAGCTGAAACCGGGTCTGACCCGAACATAGGTGACCTGGCGACCCGACCCGAATGACCCGGTTACGCGATTAACGCAGTCTGGGAAATAATTAAATGGGATTTTCGGAATCGTATTTTTTGTGCTCAGTGGGTAGCATCTCTGCTCCTGGTCATCACTAAAAGGAGCACTGTTGAAACGGAAGGAAATAATTAAAAACTCTATTTTGTTCTCTGGGTTATCGGGTCTAAATCGGGTCAGGAGCTCAGAGCCGGTGAACCGGTCTAAAACTTGACCCGATTGATACGGTGACCCGTTTCAGCTCTGCTTTAGACATCTCAGCTCAAGCCGGGATAAGGTGGGGGAAGAGGATGTTCGAAGCTAGTCGGTTAAGGCCTAGTTTTGTAGGTCCCATCACAGTATTTGCCTGGTGTCCTCGGAAAGGCTATTCTGAAAGAATTGTGTGGCTGAAGTATTAAGGAATCCCAAATGACAATATTGAATTATTTAAGTCACAGGAACAAAATCAGCTCGAAACTGAGTCAAGATGTTATAATCGCGTCGGTGTTCCAGTCTGGGGTTATTTGGGTCAAATTTTGACCGGGTAACCAAAAGTGAGCAGATTTCAACTATGCTTTACGTACGCTTCTCGTGCTCATTTTATGTCACGATAACATGAGACTTACTCGCTTTCACATCAAACATCTTCAACATCTAGCGACTAATGTGACGGATTAAGTGTGCTGTAAGTATCGGCTTATCCCATAAGTAATGTATTTTTTCACCGTGAGGAAAACAACGATAACTTACCTGGAACACTACAGTTAGTCAGGAAAATAGTCTCCATCGGAATCCACAACACTCTGCCACCTGTCAACCAGTTGCTGAATCCCTGCAGAAAGAAGTCACTCGTTTTGGAGACAACGGTAACGATGACCCAGGGCATCGTTGTCTAGCTGTACAAGTCTCCGTTCTAGTGACTTATCGGTGAGGCTGGTATCCCCAGATATCTCTGGAACCATCTCTGGCACTTTCGCCCATTCACAGCGCCCTTACCATATACGGCATTGATACTTCGTGCCGCTGTGCTGGCTGGATGTCCCTGGTCAAATTCATACAGCATGACATGCTGTATGTGGTCCTCTGACACTGCCATGATCAAACACAAGCCACACTTCTAAAAGGCGAAGACCGTTCTCTCCTTCTACCAATTGTTGCACAATCAAGTGCCCTATATGACTCAGCTATGGCACGTACCGTCTATTTCACTATTCGCTCGTCAGATGGTGTCATTGCAGCGGTTATCGTACATTTATGGGATAACCCGACAACTCGGTTGGGTTATCATTGAGATGACACATGTTCTATCCTATCACTCACCAACTTGTATAATTCGTTCCTAGGCTACCAGAAACGCTTAATAATACACTCTTAGTTGTAAAAGCGCCTTTGTTCACATCTTGGCACATTAAAGTGTACAGAACTAATCCAAAATTAAATTACCGGTATTAGAGTGTGAGAAAATAGTACTTAAAATGTGCTGGAAGAGTATTTTTTACAGAGTAAATTAACATATTTTAAGAAAAGATATATACAAAAAATATAAAACCAGAGTCAGAGTAGAATGCCATATTTTTATCCGATGGAATACCATAGCATGGCAACCCACCACTGGTTAATCTTATTCAAGCATCTGTTCATGGACCTGGCTTAGGACAAAACATCCGGCTTCTTCCTTTTTTTCCCTTTCCTTAATTCGTGTACCATCAGTTGCATTTCATACCTTCAATTACAGTCAACATATATGTACAATTTCTACGTAAACCATGTCCTATGCAGGTCTGTTTCCTCTAGTGCATAACCTCCAGTAAAGATTTTAAAAAAATCTTTCATCTTTATTACTGTCCCGCTTTTGTTTATTCCATTCTCATTGAGGTTCACATTGTTTTCAATACTTCTTCGTAGACGCCACTCGCCGCTCTAACAAACATAAAAGAAAGCATTTAATCAATCATCTATTTATCTTCATAGAGCGGATCTTCCTTACTTGGTAAAGCACTGCCTGTCGGGCTGTTAGGAAGCCTCAACTCGATTCCAAATTCAGAACAAGCTAGGTCCTGGAATTTTCTGAAATTCCGATTCCAATTTCGAAGACCCTAAATGTTGGTTTCGCATTAGGAAGGTCCTGTGTTCGAATCCAGCAGCCGGCCATTCTTAGTGAGGTTTTCTCTCTGTTACATTCAATTACAGGTCATAAATATAATTCATAAATATATTTAACTTTTTTATTGCACAAATTCCTTGGTCCTGTGGTTAATGTTGCGGCATGCCGGTCGGTACTGAGTGGGAAGGAAGACATATGGATTAAAGACCTACACGGTTAAAAAATTTCAGACACATTCATGGAGAAAGCTAGACAACTACAGCTGCCTAGAAACTTACAATAACTTTAATAATAACCAGCAATCTTGCAGTTTTCAGAAAGAGAAAAAACTAAAAGCCCAAAGCGATATTTCAACACGGGTTCTTCAGTTGGCGTCTCACTGACTGGACTAAACGTCCACTGATAAGAAAGAACTAGATAAAAACAGTTAAGAGGGTATAAGACCGAAGCGCGCAAATATAAACACAAAGTTACCTCCACAACTTATGCTATACTTTAATAACTTTTTCATTTTTTCGATTAGGGATCGCAATCCTCATTCACTAAAACCCGGCAGCAAACACTTGATCAGAATTACATGTTTGGTTACGATAAGTAACAGTTTTTTTTTCTGCGCATGCGCGAAAATCACACTGGAACTTCTGAGAGCTTGCAGTACAATAAAAATAATATTTCGGTGTTTTTCCAGGGTTACTGCAAATATTGACATTTATCTGAAACATTACTGGATATATCAAGGAACTTTCCTAAAAAAAATTAAGGTTAATGTAAAGCAACGACCAACAAAAGATGACAGCACTATCTCCGTATACGTCTAATATAATATATTTTTATCGTTTCACGAAAATTCAATGCTGCTCCTACAAATTCAAGCCGAGAGAGTTCAAACTTTCAGGGAAGAAAGTTTAAAACCAATTCAAGAGTTCAATCAGTACCGATATTTTATTTTCGTTTTTCTTCATTATTGAAATCGCTTGATTGTTGTTGTTCTAAATAACAATGAAGCTCTTTCAACAATGAACAACAGCAACAACAAAAAAATGGCATTGAATGAACTCCTGAATTGGTTATGAACTTCCTTCACTGATAGTTGAACTTCTAGGCTTGAATTTGTAGGAGGAGCGCTGAAATTTTGTGCGACAAAAATACATTAGACATATACGGAGATAGTGCTGCCATCTTTTGTTAGAGATCTTTGCTTTACATTGACCTAAAACTTAACCACGCATTCAAGGCCATCTGCCTGATATTTCAGAAGGTCTTCCTCAGTTTCACCAGGTTCGTTCAGCAAAGAAAAAGCAAAAACGTGTTGAAATCCCAGGATGGTATCTCGAATAATGCCCTAGCTTCCTCATCTGTTTCACTGAAAGAGTATTCACCAAGGGACGTTATTCATCACACTAGAGACAGGCTGAAACCATAGCTGTCAGTACAACCCACAAATACCAATTAGGCCTAAATAAACACATGCGCAACAATGAAAAATTTAAGAACGCAGAGAAACAAACATATTAGCATGGCAATTCAAACATAAAACAAATGCTAATAATTATCATCATCTTTCACGGTTAATACGTTCAAAGTATCTGGGTACTATACTATGTCTACGTATCTGAGAATGTGATGCAAGAATAGGCAATTGTGAGGAATTGCATAAAACAGAGCTCCATTTAATTCTATTGCCACGTGGTCAATATCAGACACCATTAACAAAAGTGTCTTATAAATTAATTACTGAATTAATGAAGCTCGATTGTCACTTGTCATATTTACCCAATCAATAGTACATCAAACTGAATATATGTTGCTGTTATAATTGTGTTAGGAATTGAGCCAACTCTCATTTGAAATTTTATGTATTCTTTCACGGCCACAAGGAAGATATGAAAAAGTTTCACTTCAGAAGTTAACATGCCAAAGAAATCTACATGAATGTCGTTTGCATTACACACATGACTTATTAGAAAAACAAAACAGCAAACATGGTTAAACAAATGAGGAGACAGCGCAAACGCGTTATGTAACTATGCGTTTACTCACGGAGATGCGTCCTTGTATCATCAAGTGCATGCATGGCCAGTGACACAAATCCTTAGGCCGAATTCCAAAACTACATATTTCGCATTACTACTCCTTATTTATAGATGTGACATAGATTTCGTCACTTCATACATTAAAATTGACGTCGAGAATACATATTCAACAACTGATTACGTTTAAGTACTCTTTTACGTGCTAATCGAGTATGTAGCGTCTCCACGTGGGTTTTAATTCTAGCTAGAATGCGAGAGCACAGACCACTATGTGAGATAACCATTCCATGTCACCAAAGTGGTTCTTCCGCACCACTCTGTTGCATCCATGAAATCTGCATTTACAGGATTTGCAACAAGTATAGGCTAGAACTGGTTTAACAAAGGATGAAAAAGTTTATTTCATCTGAAAAATTTAACTTTCTTACCTTAAAAGTGACAGAAACAAAACTATTTCAATTCCAAAACTTGCAATTTTTATTTTAATTTAAAATACTATTAACAGCTTGTTAATAGGTTCGATTACGTTTGTTTGGAACACAAGAGGCATATGAAGGGATCTTTATCTGCACCGCACTCTTCGTGAGACCACCGACGACACAAAATGCATTGTGAGCACTTCTTCCTATGAGTGTTCTCTGAGAAGAGCCCAGTACAGAATAAGCACGCTGAATCATTGTCATCATTTGTGAGGAAATTGGAATCACTAGTATGAAACAGATGCACTTAGCTATCGGAATCGTCATTGAAAGTGCTGAAAACTCTCTTCTTCACGTGTGGTTTATTCAGGTTAGGTTTCGTTTTACTTGGAACGTCTGGGAAAAGCATCTTCTTTAGTAAGGGTTTCCGTTTTCGGCTCACTGACAACAAACTCTGTTGTGGCTTGCTGTGGTTGGTTGTTGTGAATGTTTTCCTTTCATTTTTATTTAATCGTAGTTCTTGGACGTCATTATTTGTCAAAATATTAGGCCATCTATCATGTCACAGTTCGATTCTACTAGCTCCGTAACTAAACATGTTTTTATTTTTCTTGTAATGAACTATTTTCTTGTTTCGGTTTAAGGAATGTTTCCTTCAGTTTATGATAATTTCCAAACACCCTATATAAAGCACGAATGCAGTGGTTTATCACGATTTTCAAATCAGATGTACGACTAATAATAACTTTTCTGCAAAGATGTAAACCCATCACTAAGGGGGTATTGGTGAATTGTACGATGTATGTGGAGAAATCAGTGTTTTAAATGATACCTACGAAGATCCTGATGTCTCCTAAGCTTATCTATTTCGTCAAAACTAACGAAGCACAAAGGACTATGTGGATTAGTCATTTCCTGCACTGTCTCTAAGAATGTGATTACTATTTCCTTGTAAGCATCTGATATTCTATTGTCTGTGTGGGTTAGTCACTTCTGATACAGTCTCTAAGGATGCGATTACTATTTCCTTGGATACACCTGACATTCCTATAGACAGTGTGGGTTAGCCACTTTTAGCACTGTTTCTCACGGCGTGATTACTATTTCTTTGGAGATATCACACATTCTCATTGACTGCGTGCGTTAGCCACTTCTCGCACTGTCTCTCACGACATGATTACTATTTCCTTGGAGATATCACATTTCTATTAACTGTGTGGGCTAGCCACTTCTCGCACTGTCTCTCACGGCGTGATTACTATTTCCTTGGAAATATCACATTTCTATTAACTGTGTGGGTTAGCCACTTCTTGCACTGTTTCTCACGGCGTGATTACTATTTCCTTGGAGATATCACATTTTTATTAACTGTATGGGTTAGTCACTACTGGTAATGTCTCTAAAGGTGAGATTACTATTTCCTTGGAGACATCTGACATTCTTATTAATTGTGTGGGTTAGTCGCTTCTGGCATAAGTTGGTAGAAAGGAACAACTGGGCAAAAATGATCCAGAATCCATTTCACTTTCTGGTTGGACTTTTTTTTAGTAAAAAAGAAGATGAAATGATGATTTTGAAGTTCATTTCAGTGAACGTTCATGCACAGTTGAGAGCAAATGCTTCCAAAACAAGGTTAGATTTTCGTTAAGAAAAAAAGTTGAAAGTGTCAGCGAACAGAACGTCCCGCTAGCGAATTGATAACACGAAATAACCCAAGGCAGAAGCAAAGCAGGAAGAAGACACAGAAGTTGGAAGGATCGATACTAAACAGAAGCAAGAGAACTTCTTCCCAACGCATGAATTTAGAAACTTTCAAAAGAGAACACACACACACGAACGAAGTCGGACCTACTGAAGCAAAGATGAACGTACTCCGCGAAACACTCACTCAAACTTTCGTTCTAACAACTCCAAAAGCAAGAAGCACGAACTTCATACACACAAACTCAGGGAATCAAGTAATACGGCACAGGTATATACAGAGTGTTTCAAAAATGTTGGTCACAAATTGGAAGGGTGAATTCTTCACCCTTTGGGAGCCTCTAGCTATGAAATTACGAATTTGTTTTACAAGCATGGAGATGGACGTAATAATTTTTCATTTCTGTTATACTGTGTGAAAATCATTCGTGAACTATTTCCTTGTAATTTTGAATCACCCTGTTTATTGTAGATCTTTCTGAAATGTTTCTGTCTGCATGCCACTTCATAAATAGCAGATCTCCTAAATGGTACGCGAAATTCGCCAAGACAAGAAAGGAGATTTGAAGTAATCACTGTGGCTTCAAGAAATGCATTTACATGAATTTCACTGACATGTCAACATGCGCAAAAAATCTAAAGAGGAAAACGTCCGGGAAAAAGACAGCGGAAAATGGCTTACAGTTCTCACCCAAGGTGGATAAGTCCGCATAAGAATTGAACTAAGTGAATTTTATTTAACGCTTTTACGGAACCTTGGCTCAGGCCGAATGGATGATGATAAATGAACTGGTGGAATGATGAGGTGGGAGGCAACAGAAGAAACCCGAGAAAACCCACGCACACGGTGTTTGTCCACCACAAAGTCCAAATCGCATGAGCCAAGATCGAACCGAGGACTCCACACATAAAAAGAGAACGTTCTACTACTGAACCACCACAGTAAGCCCTGAAGCGGAATAAAAAACGTCCTAGAGAAAGAACACTGAAAGCTAGTTGTAGATGAAACCAAAATATGACATTTCATGCCACTCCTTTTCCGTGAGAAATCGAACATTCTGAGTAATTCGTGCATTTTCATCCCAAGAACGAAATCCACGAATCCTTTCATTTCAGAATCAAACTAAGGAACATCTCTTCTATAAAGAGAGTAGAAAATATGGGGGATTAAAAATACATTTTCTCTTGTTTCCACCACCATCCCCGCCTAATGAAACAAGTAACAATTTTATAAATGACCTTTAGGTATGTTTGGTTCAGGCCGGAATAGTGTATGGGAAGATGTAAGAAGGAAGTCCGCAAGGTCCTAGTTTTGGTTTTCTCTTACTTTAGATTACAATGTAAGAGATACAGTTGTATTATAATATGCAAAATGAACAATACGGATGGATTCAAGGGAATTAGTATTGATGACCCGGCCTGACTCAGCCCGGTGACACGTTTCTGACTGACTCGGATCATCCGGAAACCCGATGATCGAATACTAACGTTTCAGACCAGATGACTACCTCAATCGGCGGTTATTTGTTATTTACGGGGATATGAGAATATTTTTTTACTTGTTATTACTGTTGTTAGAACTTGTCGGCGTCGAATCTTGCGTGTTCTAGGGTAAATAAAACTCCTGTCTCAGTCACCCCGTGAAAGGAATATTGTTCAAATGCAACAGTGTATAATAACGAAAGAATAAAAATTCTGCCTTGCCTTTCATGTGAACGGGTCAGGCCGGGTCACAAGCATAAACCCGGTCCAAAGCTTGACCCGAATGATTCGCTGACCAGTTTAAGTTTTGGTACTAACAAGGAAACTGTCTCCGGTGGAACACGAAAATCAGCGTCGGCCGGGTGGTCGAGCGGTCTGCAGCGGTAGGCTATCGACTCAACGGTCCCAGGTTCGAGTCCCGGCAGGGGCATGGGTGTGGATTTTACAAGGATTCGTGACGGGCCGAAGTCCAAAGTTACTAAACTGGCCCATATAAAAATAAAGTTTACCAAAGTTTACGAAAATCAGCATGAAACTTCCACAGTGCATGAAGTTATGCATTTCTCATTCATTCTTATATAAAAGGTTGCGCTGAAGATAATTTACAAGTTAGATTAAAGTTGTTGATGAAGTTGACGTGTTAATTAATTACTCTGATCCCTGCCAAATACGAATATTATATAAATAAAGGATGGCCCAAAGGAAACTTTCCATTCCGTTAACGTCGTAACCAATTTATTTCAAGGAGGAATCCCGACACACGCTCCTTGTAATTTAAGGAAGAACGAGCCATCGTGGTCAAGCATTGCATGCTCTCCCATTTTATTGTGGTCTTGTGGCAAAAAGTGAAATTTTCTTGGTAAACACATTATGTCAATGTTCTATTTACAAAAGCATGTGATCGTTTACGAGTTTCTTTGAAAACTTTGCGGAGAATTGAGTTTGCAACTCTCAAATATTATAAAGTGAAACTTGATAGGTAAGGTAATATTTTCCACTATTTAACGTTATGAGCGCTCCAACTGGCATCATTAGTATAAAAGAACTCCTGGAAATATCACTGATAAATTTAAACGTGCTGTCTCATGCTTTGTGATCCAATAGCACCCAACCCCTGTGATGAATACGTTAATGCGCGAATTTCAATTCACCATTGCGCGTTGGAAAAGGGAAGGACGTGGGTTCGATGCCAAACATGGTGACTGAAAATCTCCAGTTTATATCAATTTCACGAGTCCAATCTTGAGTTGGTAACATAACTAAAGCCCTGCCAGTCAAATTTATCATCAATAACTTTAATCTAACATTTCTTCAGCTCAACCTTTTACATAGAAGTGAATGGGAAATGCATAACTTCATCACATATGTACGAAGTGTTGCCTGCCCTTCAGGTGTTCAGAACAAAATTTCGTAAACTCTGAAGTTCTGTAACTCGTGTTCCGCGAAACTCTGAAATGTAGTACTATAGGAGTGTTCATTTGAAGACATCATCAATGCACTGTGGAAGTTTCATGCTGATTTTCATATTCCACCGGAGACAGTTTCCTTGTAAGTGAAAAGTCTGAATGAAAAACCAAATCTTACGGGAAAAAATATAAATATGTTTGATAGAGATTTGAACCCCAGACCGTTCAGTTTACAAGCACGCAATATGAACTATTTCTCCACAGCAGCACGAAGCAAAGTGCACCCGCGGAAGAGGCGAACTTTCCCGCGATGTTTCTCCATGCAAGATTGTCCAGGAATATTCCTAATTGACCAGAAAAATTCGACAAAAATTGCAATTATTTACATTTATATAGCATTGAAATTATTATAAAGTTACGTACGTATTTAATTTCACAACATCACTATATCTCTACATAGAGAAATGCGGACCATTGTGTCATAAAATTCTCCCACAACTAAAATAAAATGGAAATACCGGTATTAATACGATTGTTTGATTCTCAGTTTCGTAAGTAAGGAAAGGGTTTTCTGTGACACAGAACACGATCATGAACACAAACCTTTTCCGGATGTTCTTGGAAAGAGCGTGCCATCGTTTACGTTTTCTATCAGTTTTCTCCTAGGGGTACGGTAATAAAACTTTTTTTTTTTTCGGTAATAGGATTGAATACATTGAAATGAGAAGAACCTAATTCTTTTTCTGAAACCTCAATTTTGTTTAAAAGGAAACTAAAGAAACAAACCACGCCATGTGTCCAGTCATGCTCCCAGTGAGTTCAACCTTGACCATGACCTTTCTACCAGCCAAGCTTCAAAGCATGACTCGACAGAGAAGTGATGTCTTTTTAGATTCTGCCTCCGAGTCACGACCTAGAGGCTTGTTACGCAAACGTCGTGATCTCGAACACCAGTTGAAACTTCTGAAAACCGGTGAAAATAAAAGAAAGAAAAATATACTAAAAAAATTAAGAAAAGTACTCAAACACATCTTGAAATGTGTGTCTTTCGTGCCTTTTACTCCTAAATGTCATCAACCACTTTTAATGAGTCTTCCAACATAGTAATCCACTTTTTTTTTTAATTTTACAGCCTCTTTTCTGTTCTACCAGAGCACCTAATTTAACATCAGATACCGAGCGGCCGTAGCTCAGTTGGTACAGTATTCGGGGGGTTCTGATTACCGCCCATACAATTAATTTTATCTTTATCTTTATCGGGGGGTTCTGGGTTCGATCCCGGCTGCCGTTCATCGTGACTGAGGTTCTTCCTCACTCACACTAGATAAATGACAGGATGATACCTTCAACTTAGGCGCTGGCTGGCCTAAGGTTGTAATGGTCAAAAGGTGAATTATAAATGACTTTTGTAACAATATCGTATAGTTTCGTACGACAGTAATATTACAGGCAGCTAGGTGCGTTGTAATATGAAGATAGAACATAAAAAACTTTTTCAAACATATATTATTGTAGGGTATAGATCACGAAAGCCTTCGGTGAAGAAGCCGGACCCCTATCAGTTGCGGTTAAACAAACATTGACACCATCGCCAGAAAGATTCCCACAAGAAATTTTCCCCGGCGTTGCCACTTTCTCGAAGCAGATGGCAGAAGCGAAAGGTGGTCATATCTTTTTCCAAAGAGAAAAAGGAAGGAAGAAAAAGGGAGAGGCAGGGAAGAATAGTAAAGATAGAAGTGGCAACGTCTGGGTCGAAACCAAAGAGATTCCTTCCATGTGTTTGTGGTTTTGAAGAAAACATATGGTGACCTAAGGACGCCTATTTGTGGTCGAGAGAATATGTTCGAACATAGCTTTTCCAATACGCAAGTACATCGTATAGGCCTTTGTGCTGCCATCTATGAGTCACAAAGAACCACTTACAGTCTTTTTAATTATTTTTTCTATCACTGTTCCAGTATTGCAGTGATCTCCAAATTGTAGTCGTTTGTGCTTCATAACGGAAGTCTTTTTTATCCTCATTCTGTTATTAGAACAAGAATTATGACTCAATATTGCTTAAGGTATGCTCCTCGCCCCTCTAGATTAAATTTTGATACTTCTAAACCTTATGATGTTACCTGTAAACGGGAATTAAGTCAAATTTAGACAACAAATCAAATCAAGGCATTAAACATTATCAAGAGAAACAGTCAACACAGGATTTGAATGTTGCTTTGAATTACGTCATTCCAAGATATAATAGAAGATTTTCCAACGAAACAGAAACGAATTCAGCTGATTCATCTTGAATAAGGAAAAGGAAGCTCTTGAAAGATGCTAAATAAATCTGTTATTTCCAAGCACTGACTCAATCCTTAGATTCAAAAAGCAGTTCACAAGACGACACAATTATATTTCATTTCCAACGCTATTGAATATCAAAAGAAATTTCATTATCGAAGAAAAAAAGAGGGATGTGATTACACGAGCGTCTTCGAATGACGACGATCTAGATTCCGTTTCGCTTTTCCTGCAGAAGCAGGTGAGATAATTTCATTTGTGGCCTACTACAGTGAAGGAAATTAAACATCTGACGATCCATAGGCAGTAATTTCCGTGTCTCTACAGTGTCAAAGAGACATTTTCTTTCCTTTCCCCACTTCTCATGATGTTACATCGAAAGTCAATCTATCATTATTATTATTTTCTTGAATGACATTCGAGCATGATCAAGATTCTTTTCCTTGCTATTGAAATCTATTCGTTCTTCGTAGAACGTACTTAAGTAACGTATGATTACAATACCTCGAGAAAAAAAAAAAAAAACTTTCTGTATAGATGGCACACCAAAAACACCTCGTAGTCGGCAGGAACGAGGTTCAAATTCGGAACTGATGTTCTTGACTGAGACTTCCAATGATTTCTGATACTGTAAAACTGAAACGAATGGAAACGTGATATAAAGAGCGCAAACCTTTATTTACCTTTACCTTTAATGATAGAACGTCCAGGCGCGCGTCCTGCCTTCATGATTTCTGTACGCACTACCCGTAGGACGTAGATCATTAAAAAAATTTAGTAATGTTACTAATGAAATTTAACAAATAAAACCTTTCACTTTCCAAGGCTATTGAAAGAAAGAATACTTAAAAATTTCTCGACTATTACTCAGATTAATATTCCGCCTCGCACCCCAGCGGCCGACCATCATGACTGAAGTTTTTCCCTGTCACACCCGGCAAATGCCGGGATAGCAGCTTTAACATAGGCCCTGGCCGACACCTTCACGAATCCTTTCACCTCCTCTATCCCAACCTGAGCCTTAGATGCCTAAAGGCCATAAACACAATTCAAATTCGAATCGCACACCAGCGTTTTTTTTTTTCACTGAAAATTTGCAGTACATGTGTTCATTTATCACCGTAACACTGTAATGGCAAAATAGATATGAATAAGATACTGTAGCTGTGCAGTCTGAAAATATAAAATCCTCGGCTAGCAGAATGACCGTCAAGCTTAAGCTGAGCTGCCTTCACGTATCTCAGGTATGTGGGTACTTGTTCTTCGAAATCTTGGAAGAAAGGATACCCACTTTCATATGGACCCTGGCCAAAGCACAAAAGGAAAGACAAAGACTTGCGACTAGAGACAGGATGAGCACCCGAGGATGAGTCATTCTCGCGCATGCGCATTACTTCTTAACAGTAAATATTACTTCCAAGCAATTACTCCCAGTTGCCAATTTAGCGTATTGGTAGCGTGTCGGAAAGCTAATCCAAGGAATAAGGGTTCGAACCCTGGTGTAGATTGTTTTAGTTTTTTTTAATGAAAATAGCTTTCTTTTTTATATATATAAACGCATTAGGAAATTTAATAAAATTAGTGAACAAACGCATGTGGAGGTCAGGTAAGTCAGATTCGTTGTTGTTGTTGTTGTTGTTGTTGTTGTTGTTGTTGTTGTTGTTGTTGTTGTTATTATTATTATTATTATTATTATTATTATTATTATTATTATTGCACACGTGATTAACTTGTGTTTTCACAAGGTACCGTTCCAGTCAATAGTCACAAGTGGACGAAGCTTAAGAGAAAAAATAAGAATGCCTTCCCGGCGTACTCACTCCGAAGACCATCTCCCGAAGCTGCAAAAATGAGGTAAAAGAAATACGAACAAATAAAGAGAAAACCCCTTTATTGTAAACTGTGTTTACACACCAACATCGATCTTTTACATACAAAGGTGAAATGAACAACTTAGTCGTTTAATATTTACTTCGTAAACGGTGACATAAAATGTTCCTTAATATTTCGCGTAAATACATACGTTTTAAAAATAATACGTAAGCTCGTTTACAGACAAAACATTCCAGATACAAAATTATTTTCGAATATTTAATATATCAAAAAATTCATATGCTTTAGATGCTACAATCTATATCAATAGTTGGAATTAATCTAGACAGCAGTAATGTCGACCTAGCACAAACTAGCTGAACAAAACCTAACCGGCACATTGGAGTAAGTAGGATAAGTTAGTAAATAGCGTATAGATTTGGAAAAAAGACATTTAACTTTAGAAATAGGTTTTAAAATTTCAGGAAAAAAAAACAAACAAACTTACCGCTAGAACGTAGCCTAATCTAACATAAACAGAATCTAATCTAGTCAATGCAACAAAGTGCAAGGGTGACATGGCGTAGTGTTAGGTAATCTAAAGTAGCCTAACCTACCCTTGCAACACTTAGGTCAAATCTAACCCATGGAGTGGCTTTCTGAGAACATTTTCATGTTGATCGTTATGTCAGACGAATCAGTTATTTGACAACATTAACTACATTCAATATGGAGGATTTCAAGATGGCGGCCTCGTTGCTACTACACTCCAAAACGTAGCCCCTTTCCACCATTTCACATTTGTGTACTACGATGCTTCAGTTCCTTATCGCTTTGTAAGAAACAAAGTTGTACTGGAGATCTATTCATATACTTACGAAGCAGCAAATTTTCAGTAAAGATAACTCCCGACACCGTAAGGGAGTAGGTCAACTCTGACACTTGGCATGACTTTCTGGGAGCATTCTCGTGTTTCCATCTGAAACTATTGAGCTCCACTCAAAATGGCGAATTTCAAGATGGCAGCTACATTGATCATCTACTTCAAAATGTAGCTATTTGAAGTGTATGCGCGAACAAACGTCTAACTGACATTTTCAAATAAAAAAAAATCACAAGTACATGTTTATATATAACAGGAAAAATATGAGGTATAAAATATTCATACTTTGCACCACGAAGACATGTTAGACTAAAGTCCACTTTTGTACAAAGTATGAATATTTTTCCTGTTATATATAGAAATGTACTTTTTTTTTTATTTGAAAATTTCACTTAGACGTTTGTTCGCGCATACGCTTCATTTATCACCCTTCGACATCTGTGCAATACGATGCTTCATTTCCTTGACGGTTCTTAAACTACAAGGCTCAACTGCGACTTTTGATTCACTCTGTAGCTGCAAATATCTATACCAGTTATGACAAAATAGTAAGTGATGGCGACAAACGGTGGTCATATTTGAACTCACCGCCGCGCCGTAAAAAAACAACTACTTCGTACTCATTTCCAAAAACGTTTTTGTGAACCTTTATTTTGTTGACCAGTGTAATCAGTATTGAACTAGGGCAGTGAAAATGTACGTGTAGCATATAAACATTTTGTGATTTGAGTGTCTTGATTTGCTCCATTTTTTTACACCAATTTAGTCTTGCTAGCGTCTGGCTGAAGTCAGAAGAAGACGAGCAAGACGGATGCAACTTCTTGACAGTTCGCTCCCAAAGACAAAAAAGGAAAGCGCAAAGTCTGAATCAATGGAGAGAACTAAACCTGTATTGGAGGACCTGCTGCTTTTGACAGAACACTAGATATACTACGGATTAGGTGTTGGGGTGTGGAGGTGAAATACAAGACTAAAATAGAAGACAAAGATAAATCACAACCGCAGCGAGAAAAATGATAGTTTGGTAAATCAGAGACTGCGACACACTCACCTACAGTCTTGACGGCCACTCTGTCGATGCCCCGATCTTCCTCTTGAATCATTGTAAGGAAGTCCCCGACGGTGTTGCTTATAGGCCTCAACGTGAACCGGCATCGTTCCTTTCTTGAAGGCAGAGGCACAGTCACCTGAGGGAGACCTCTGTAGTACTCCACCGTCACCTCTGAAAAAGAAAGAAAAATACGTAAATGAGTGATAAAGCATTCAATGCGCATAATGCATAAACATCACATTTTGTTTTACAAAGTTTGAAACCTTTTAGCATTTACCCGTCACATGGTGCTGAAACAGACGCTATACGAAAGAGTGAAAAAAAAAAAAAAGGCATTCGGAACGTGGACATGAAGAATGGAATAAATTAACCGGACAGAAGATAGGTAAGAAAGTAGGCGGAAGACGAACAAATTTCACACAATACAGAAGAAAAAGAAACTGGTTAGAAGGCAGTTACAATACACAGAGACCGTACACTAAAGGATGTAGTTAGGGTTGAATGAAACAGGAGTGAAATTTCTTGAGAGTATTAAGAAAGATGCCCTAAACCCAAAAAGGATAGCACAAGATAGGCGTGAATGGAGACGGCTTAACGTGCCTCGAAGGATCTGTCCTTTTCGGCAGAACATCAATGATGTTCATTTGTCTGATGCTGGAATGGCCTTTGTAGTATTATTGATGGGACTAAATGATCAGAGTCAACGACCAAATCATACATTTTGGAATGAGGTTCGCGTGTCACAAATAGTTGCTCTACGCAAAATGTTGCTTGAACATGTTATAGAGGAGTGTATTCAAGGCATAAGGATAAACGTGACAGAACACTTCTAAGGGTTAAATTAACTTGCGTGACATAAAGAAGAACAAACATAAACAAATACACTTTCTGACTACTTCGTACTAACAAGGAGACCGTCAATGAGATCATATCGAAACCGACCCTGAAATTTTGCTAGGAGAATCCACGTCCTGTAGAGAGGTGATATACAAACATATAGCTGCTCATATTAACTGCAAGGCACAGAGATAGGGGCTGAAATATTGGTCGAAGTATACAAAAAAATGTATTTTTTATGATTCAATCAACGGAAGTCACTTCGGCTTTACTTTCGTCCTGGAGTCAAACACTGCCGAGTTGTAGCGTCACCTCCAACGCCGCAGCACTGCTAGCCAGAGACTTGGACCTGGACCCCTTGAAATTAATTTACTGTGGTACGGCAGGCAAAATTTTATGAATTTTACATAAAAATCTTAATTTCGGGCCTCCAGACCACCCAAATACGTCCCTGGCGAGGAGTGCTGCTGTATAGGAGGTGACGCTACAACTCGGCAGTGATTCACTCCAGGACAAAAGTGAAGCGGAAGTGACTTCTGTTGGTTGATCATAAAAAAAAATACACTTTTTGTATACTTCGTCCTATATTCCAACCCCTATCTCGGTACTTTGCAGTTAATATGGGCAATTATTATTATTATTTGTATATTACCTCTCTATAGGACGGTCTCCTTGTAAGTATACGAGGGGGTACCCAAAAGAAACCGGAATTTTGTAATAAAATTGTGTGTATTGATTTTTGGATGTTACAACTTGAATCGCTTTCAAAGTACTAAAAGCACCGGTCTAAATGAGTTTTCCATTTTCGAAGCAGTCGTGAAACTCTTGCCAAGTGATACCTTTTAATGGCTTTCTCAAATTTTTCTTCACCTCTTCCACATCTGCAAAAAGTTTTCTTTTGATTATTATTATTTCATTTTATTTTTCATTCGGGGCAATAAAACAAAGTCACTCGGAGCAAGTTCGAGTGAATATGGCGGGTGCAAAAGCTGAATCATGTTGTTTTCCGTTAAAAATCGTTTCGCAATCAAGGTTTTTGTCTGCTGCTGAGGCACGAGTTTTGCTGCAACTCTTTTCATTTCCAATTTTTTGCTCAAAGTCCGTTGGCAGGAACTCCAGGGCGCACCAAACAAATGAACAAGTTTATCAGTGGTTCTGCGACGGTCTTCCATAATCAGTCCAAGTATTCTGGTGATGTTTTCGTCCATTCGGGAGGTCGAGGGTCACCCTGA
This sequence comes from Lepisma saccharinum, assembly GCA_022664845.1. NCBI lineage: Eukaryota > Metazoa > Arthropoda > Insecta > Zygentoma > Lepismatidae > Lepisma > Lepisma saccharinum. The sequence continues at coordinate 60,172 of JAGDQP010005528.1, read as the reverse complement.
GCGAGGTTGGTCTTCAAGTGACCGGAAAAAAACACTCGTAAAGTTTTGCTTTTCCCAGAACAGCTTCCTTGTAAGCCGTTCCAAGCATCACAGCTGTTTCCTCAAACAGAAAACAGAATTGCATAGCCTCACGCGTTGTCTCCACTTTTCAGTCATCACAAAAATTACCGAACAAGCGAGACGTGGCACCACTACTTCACTCAATAACGCTGGTCGGTAGACTGATGTAGAAAAGTCCCTGCAAGAGGCATCTAGCGGCGGAAGCATGTACTACAACGGAACCGGCCACCTGAGAACGATTCCGGTTACTTTTGGGTGCCCCCTCGTACCTGGCTGCCACATTATTCACAATCTTATCATACCAAGTTATCTGAAGAATATAGGTAGAATTCCGAAACAGCATAATAGAACCATTTTGGGAATTTCACGTATTATTGGAGCCACAGCTAACGCCTTTGCAATCACATTTCAGTTCTAAATTGCACACCCGCCCCGTTACCTGGTGACAGCTTTCGCAAATTCGCATGACTACTTCTTGTCATCCCCCAGCAGTTTGTAACCTATTTACTGATTTTCTGCGTAGTAATGCGAATTTGAACAATACAGCTGTGTTCGAATTATTAGACTCACTCCAGAAAATTTCAAATTTTCTCGTTCGTATCTAATTAGAAAGGCCTACAGCATCTAATGTTACGGTCAAAGTACTAATATTTTATCCTGCACTTGTGAACATTACAACTAAAGTACTTTATCACTCTTATACCGAAGATGGCAGCATTGGAGGGGAGTTCTGCACATGATGCTTGAGTTTTAACATATCTAATGTGTTTTCAGCGCAAACAAGTTAGCAGTATAACTAGATGCTCTTTACCGTTGCACGAGGATACGATATACATAATGTTACACAGTTGCAGTTGATCAGTTTAACGTGTTTATTTGTATATATTTATATTTTCTGTGAAATTTCGACATGATGTGAAAGACTTTTCCCGCACAGAATTGCAGTTGTGATAGCTCTATTCGGGAAAGGAAGATATAAACAAAGATTATTTTTCTTGTAAACCTATTTTATGTTAAATATATACGAAGAATCTGTGTTGCGATGGGAGAGAAACTAACAAATCAGCAAAATAAGGTTGGAAGGCTAGGCGAAATAAGCATTAGTAAACTCAAAACTTTGGCTGTGAGGAAAAGAAAAGCAATTTTCAAAGTCTTAGGCATAAATATGGCTGGTTATGTTGCACGAATGACTCCTTAGAGTGTTCCAGGAACTCTTTGTTTAGGGGGTAAGAAGTCACCCGACAAAGGAAGAAAGGACAAAAATACTCCACAGAGGGTACGGAAATATCTTGATGGTCTAGGATACTCCAACTATGCAAAGAAGGGTTTCCAGTAGGCACAAGGACTAAAACACTGTACTTCTAATCAATGCCCATATGTGGATGAAAATATGTTTCACTATATCTGATGAATGTTCACGATATATTTGGCGTTGACCTGGGGAGATGTTCAAATTGCAATGTGTAAATAAATCATTCGATGTCAATCATGGTTTGGGGTGTAATGACTGCCTTCGGACCTGAGAGACTTTATATAATATTGAGAATAATCCAGCAAGACATAGATTAAACATCCTATAAGAGCAACTAGTCCCACAGATTGTAGCCTGATTTGGCGACGACCCACTTATGGATGATGGAGCGCCCTACAAGATAACAGTGTCAAGAAATATTATTGAAGTTGAAAAGCATAGGTGAGATGTATGAAAATGAGCAAGGAATTCAGTAATAGTAATTAGAGGTAATTTAAAACATATGCCGATGCAATTTTGTGTAAAAAAAAGAAAGAAAAAAAGATGAAAAATGAATACAGAGTCTAATAATTTGAACACATCTATAGTGAAGAAATTTCTAACTATTGTTTGGATATTTTTGAAAACAATAGTTTTCTTATTTTCATTAGTAACGTTCTATGCTCGCTGTTACCGAAATTTCTTCAGAGAATATCGAAAACTTTTAACAATGTATACCTTCCTTCCACGAAGATGAAGAGATCTAGAAGACAAGAAATGATGGCAGAAATGAACACTAACGTTACGTCATATTGAACAACGTTATTCATTCCCAAGCCTATAGTCATTCTATTTATTAGCTAATGCACTGAAGAGAATGAAACATGCTTGAGGAGAAATGTTCAAGCAACCATCTCAACACAAGAAACTAATTTAATCATATTGAAAGGGAAATATAACAAGATTTCGACGTCCCAGTATTGATACTGAGAGGCCACAATAAATTCTCATTGGTTCACTTTTTTTTTTAAATTAGATTCCCTTCTTGACAATAAACCCTCAAGTTTCAACCGTAAACTTCCTAAATATGAAGTATTTTCGCATGAACTTTCCAAGAAGAACATGATACATGGTTCACGCATTTGCTAATTTGTTTTACACGTCTTGATTTGAATAGATAAATCAACAAAGTACTTCGTCAATAAAACGAATTTCAAATTTGAGGTGTCCTCGATCTTGTCAAGATAAAACTTCTTAATATTCAGAAAGTTACAGCTTTGCAAGCTTCCTGAGGCGTAAAAAAATAACGTAAGTAGAAATCTGACTCACGCGTTCAACTAGGAATTAGTTAGAATTCTGAACATGCTACACAGACGCTAACATACATTAAATAGTTGCTGTCCAAAACATGCACATTGAGATTATCTCGTGAAAAGGGTAGCGGAGAGTCGACAAACACTGAGGACTAACAGGAGAGAAAGGGATGTTCTGTTACTGTAGTGTAAAGACTGGACAGCTTTATTCAACGTGTCGGAGCCAGATGTGCAGTCCCATTGGACCAACCCATCCTTGTCCAGTCACGAACTATTTTTATTGCAATGTAACCATACACCCAAAACCTCTTCAACTTGTACAATATATCAATGCACATAATTAAATTCCCTTGATGAAAACGATACACCATAACATTTAATTACATAAAAACAAGTACATTCTTGTTTCGGAATAAAAGCTACAAATCAGATTTTCCTGTTTTGTTTAAACTATTCACCGGCGTCTAAAGGGGATGCAATTAATATGATATTTTAAATCATGTTAAATTGTTAACTATGAATATATTAGTAAAAAACTTCAGTAAATTAACAGCGGATATATAAAACTAAAATCAGATCGTATTTATTGCGTAAAGAAATCTTACACAATGCTTAGCATCTGCCACGAAAGCGTAAAATAGCGTTTCAAAAACAAATCACCCAATATTGAAACCCAGACAATGAGATCCAATTGGCAACATTGCGGACTGCCAATGAGGAGGCACGTGGGTTCGATCCCCGCTGGCCGTCATCCTGACTGAGTTTTCTCAGTTTCAACAAATTATTCTGCATTCAAGGTACGGAAAAAGTGTTTCATTACATTAAACTATCAATATCTCTTCTTTCTCTTAACGCAATTTTGTTTGTATAGTGGATGATGGATATTTTATTAACATTTGTGATCTGCAGGTAGGTACACGAACTTTCCAAGTGGTGGCAGCGGTTCGTAGAGTTCGGAAATAGTAATATAAGAACTTTTAAAACGAGAAATATTTTCGTGCGTTCTTTCCCATCTTCATTTCTTAAAGAAAACCCACTAAAAGAAAATATAAAAATGAAAATGAATAGTGAGTTTTCAATTTAATTACTTTCCATTTCCTGCAAATCGATCCAAGGCACGTTTTGAGAAACCATAACTTTCCATAGAAATAGCAATATTATTGATTTAACTCTTCTTTCTAATGACTGCAACGGGTTCCGAAAATTGTTTTCGGCTTCAGTGCTCTTATTTTCAAACTTTTTTCCCTCCCTTCCTCCCATCCGTCTCTCTCTCTCTCTCTCTCTCTCTCCCTCTTACTCATTGTTTGTCCCTCGTACCATTTTATTACAAGTGTACGATATTCTCTACGTTGTAAAATATTTGATGAGCCTTTAACATCTATTTTTGGAGTCAGATCTCTTTCTTTTCTCAAGATGTCATGATCAAAGGCAGTACGTTTGAAATAACTAAATTTCCTATTTTTGTTCGGTCTTACATTTTAACGTTTTAGATGTGTTCGTTAAGGAGTATTGCAAAAACCCAAAGAATAACTTCATCGAGTTAATTTGCTTATCATTTCGCCTAAGAAATTATCCGTTACTATCATTACGTTGCAAGAAGTGTGGTTGCCTGCTAAAGCAAAACAGTAATACAAACCTGGAATACTCTAGTTATCCTAAAAGATCTGGTAAATAATAACATCACTTCTGAGTGAAAACACTATCGTTTTAGAAAAGTACCAGAACTGAAATCGAGTCACTTTTGTTGACCCTTTGAGCCGGACATGTGTGTCCCGGTCTTGACTCAATATGTCTGTGACCCCATGATTGAACCTTGACCCGATTTAATCTGGTTTTGTTCCTTTGGCTTGAATCAATCAATACTGTCACTTATAAGTTCACAAATTCTTTCAGAAAACCCTTTCCGAGGAAGGAGGGGGAGGTATTTGCATACCTCCATGGGGCAATTTTGTTCTTTCCGGGGATATGAACCATATGTTATAACTATTGCTAGGAAATTTATGCAGTCATATTTTTCGTGCTCTGGGGGATAACACCCCGTTCTCGGTCAACCCTGAAAGAAACACTGTTGAACCACAACATTGCATAATAAGGAAATACTGTTTTGTCCTCCAGGTCACTGGGCCAGGCTGGTTCCTAAGCATAAACCCGGTGACTGTAAAATACAAAATTTTTACGTGAAATGTTCACTAGAGCAGCATTTTGTTGATCAATAAACCATTTATTAAAACTTGCATTTCACCAAATAAGAGTTTACCGTAGCACAGCACTTCGACAATCTGTACTTTAAAAACTGGCGTGGAGCTGGACAAGATCGACAATGAGTACTCATATAACCGATCAATTCTTGATTTCATGATTACTTTTAAACTCTCCTCACATTTTCCCGCTATTTTACTTCCTTCTTTTCAATCAAGTTGAATGCATGGATGCACAGATAATGGGGAAAATGACTCCAGGTACTAACAGTAATGAAAGAATTAGCAGTTCTGGATCGCCTATATATATTAACCAGAACTGATTGGTGAGAAAAAAAAAAAAAAAATACACACTTACAGTCGCGTACCTTCAGAACAGAACAATACCGAAGTTGACTATCTTAAGAACAGAGAAAGGAGCGGACTTCAATTTCCCTAAAAGCATGCAAGTAGATCTCAAATTTGAGGCTTTTTTTCTTTCTTGCTTCCAAACTGGAAACAACAATATGAGATTGCCGACCTCAGTAGCTGAGTGGGCTAAGGCGCTGAGATGTCGTTCACGAGGCTGCAGGTTCGAATTCCACCTGGGGCATGGATGGTTGTGGGTTTTAAAAGAGCACTGCATTCATTTAATCGTGACATGCTAGTTGCCAAAAAAACGACCCAAAGAAAATTAAAAATTTTAACAATATGAGGTTGCAAAATATAACACTCTCCTTCTGCAGTTCTGGTACGGAAACGAATATATCGAAATCGACTTCATCTTTTGGATGACCACCAAACATACTTTCTGGAAGTGCGAAGGCGTCCTAAATATCATGTTACATCACTAATGTATTCATAGTGTTCCACCAACCCGTTTTCAGTCCCATACCCCTGAACATAAAGTTTCTTCGCTGAAAGAATAAAATAAATGATGATACAAAGTACATGGAGTTCTTAATTTTAGTCTTGCATCCTTTGATTTAAGAATACTGGATAAATCATTATAAGAACGTGTACAGTACACTCTCGCCTGTATTTTACTCCAGATAAGGCGTGTGTAGCTACAGTTTTGTTTTGGTACGTATGGATTATTTAAGCAAGTAATTCATCGAAAGTGTTCGTGGGACATAAAAAAAACTATCAAAATTGGTCGAGTATAGTTGTTCCTTGAAATCTGACAAACTGACTGTAACGAACACATCATCTTTAACTTTTCTAGTTCAACTTCACACCGACTGCTTTCACTTAATACAGAGGAGAACGATAAAAAAAAAAAAAACAGTCAGTTTTTCAGATTTCTACTAAACTCTTTTAATTTATAATTTTGCGTTCCGGAATTTTAACTCTGCTTGCCTGTCATTAATGTTTTATAGTATCATCATCGTCTTACATTCTCCTTCTCTGCTTTCAAACAAAAATGCTCCTTTCACTGAACTTTCATGTTTACATTCCATATAAATACAGGGTAAGTCAAAATGATGGACCCGATTTCATAAATTTATTTTGTGAAATATAATGAACATATCTTAATGTGAGCTACGCGCAAGGAAAGGCAAAAGTTCAAAGTTTAGTTGAGTTTAGTTTATGTCCCGCGTGGTTGCATTGTCTACCGCTACGCGGCGCTGGAAGCAGTTAACGAAAATGGCGCTGACTGGAGAGCAGAAATCGTTCAGTGTGCTGGATTACCATGTAAACAACTCTGTGATGAGTGTTCAACGGCATTTCCGTACCAAGTATGGCAGAGACCCACCTACTGGAAAAAACATTCGTACGTGGTATGAAAAATTCAGAGATACGGACTGCATCTGTAAGCGAAAATCGACTGGTCGTTCTTCAGCTGAGGAAGAGACAGTGGCTTGATGTGTGTCGTGTTACGCGAGGTGCTCACATAGAGCACTTGTGATGTGACTGAAAAAAACTTTGAGAGTTGCCCTTCTTACCACATGTATTACATTCAGATATGTTCATTATATTTCACAAAATAAATTTATGAAATCGGGTACATCATTTTGACTTACCCTGTACAATATGTACACTATTACCTTGCTAAACTGTGTTTCCGTGAAAGATTTTGCACATCAAAACGAATCTGCCTAACCGACAATGTCATTTAAATTATTGCAAATACGAATTCATGGAGTATATTACAGCTCCGTGACATCGTAACAAGCATTTTCAATCTTCCTTACTGATGATGTTCAGTTTCCGGTGGTCACTACTATCACGATAATAATGACAGTTCTCTCTTCTGCTCACAGCTGCCAATGAATTATTTTTTTTTAAAAATGAGCTATCTTCTAGAATTCTTCTAAAAATGTATAAAACTTACACAAATGCGATTGCTAAATAACAACAAGTCTCTTTATTAAGAAATCAAGAGGCCAATGACAGACTGTAAGTCCGACATCACTACACTCCAAATCCTTGGAAGTTAAGCGACTGCAGAAAGTAACTTTCCATGTTTTACACAGTTCCAAGATGGACCAACATGTGTTATTTTAATTGGTTAGTTTACATCTACTACTGAAGTACAGTATTAAGTTATTTTCACATCAGCCACTTAAATACTGCAAAGAAGACAAATATGAACCGAAAGGCAAACCAGTGGTTTCACTGTGTTAAAGAACACTCTTTCGATAGACTAAAAAAATAACCATATTGCAAATTAAAAATTCATATGAATAGCCAACTAAATTTGTTGAGTAGTTATAGAAGCTGAAAGTGAAAACACCTAAACAAATTTGGTGGTAAATGCCTTTATAGGCGTCAGCATCTAAGATGATTGGAGTAAACCCCCCCCCCCCCAACTGCACATCCGAGTTCTAGACCTGAAGAGAGAGAGAACTGGAACTAACATGATTTACAAACAAAAAGAAAATAGACCGTGATCTGGACGATAATATTTTTGTCCACTATTTAATATATATAAAAAAAAAGCTTGGTAACGGCGGGAAGCAGTTCTTAACAAATTAACTTATTTTGAGTGAGGATAATCACTGAAATTTGGGAGACAAAACTGACCATTGAATGAATAGACGAACATCACTACAGTTAAATGAGTTTGGAGCTAATTGCTAGCTTAAGTAAAAAAAAAAAAAAAAGTAGCTTAAGAAAGAACTAGACTCTTCAGACAGACCATGGAGAGGGAAGATTTCCACACATAGGAGGATGAATAACACTACGAAACCGAAGGATAAATTGAAACCTGCTGATTACACTTACTGTCTGTCACTAGACAGACTAAGCAAGTATCTGGTAGAATCCCTTCTCACTGATAAATACAAATGCAATGTATTCCATTAACTCTACAACCAAGACTGTTACTTGCTGTCGTGAACGATACCATTGGATAAGTTACTGGTGTAATTTTCGTAACAACGCTGGTCATCGCCGGCGTCATTGGTTTCGGAGACAGCTTGATGAGAGGGTTCTTCCTGACAAAGTGTCAACAGAGAATGATCAACCCTCTAGTTGTCCCCTTCAGGAACATTATTCCCCACGACGTCCTTTCAGCATTATGGACGTCTAACTTCATACAGCTAAAATCAACAGACGAGCCCTATGACACGTTTCATCTAGATATGAAATAAATTAGTAATTATGGAATACCATAGGATGAAACCTAATTGCTAACCCTCGTCCAACTATAACCTTCGCTCCGCCGTTTATAGGCAACCAAACGTGCAAATGAATCTCACACTCAATGGCAAATTGTCATTGGGCGCCCTATGGAGATCACTTTGGAATACCACGTAATCATATCCAAGAACAGTACAGGTCTACATTCCACAACCACGTACCATTATCATTTATGCAGGCTAAACCAAGCTTCAATTTGACCAATTCGGTGAAAATCGGCTGATGTTTTCTCGGACATTGTATTTTCCATTTTTATCATTTTAAGCATGATGGTGAGTAAAATAATGTTTAGTGTCCTCTTGAACCTCAGTATATATTGAGTCTTGGATTTCATAACTCCCATCATCCTTCGAAACAATTTAGTCTGATATGTTTTAAATTCAAGTGCTAAACATCCTCACTAAGTTCAGCTTCAAGTGTTTCTTATAAGTAATGCGAAGAAGCTTTGTTTTCAATTGGGAGATAAAAAATACAGTTTGCAAACTGTGATGCAGTAGTAGATACGTGGATTTTGGCTTGATAATGGAGAGGCACGTGGGTTCAAGTCCTCTGTCAGCCATCCTGACTGAGCTATTCTGTTTCACCAGGAATGTTGGAATGATACCTCGACTAAGATCCTGACTGCTATCTTCCCCATCCTTCTACCGGTTGAGTCATCGCAGAGGGATGTAATTTCTCGGAGGTGATGGGCCATAGCTGCCTGTTTACGCATACACACGAAAATTAAAATATGAAATAAGTGTTTTGTAATTCTATTAAAAGTGATAGCAAAGCAGAAAGAAGGCGTAGAAACTATTGTGTTCTCCATCAATAACTGAACCAAGAACCAAAGTTGAAGAAAAGAAGGAAAAACTGTTCCATCTTCTTAAATAGGATGCTCTGTGAAAAGTTGGTGGAAAACATGGCAAAAGACCTGAGGTAGTCCATCACTGCTTTCCGAACCCCTTCCTTTTCCTTTCCCATCTTTTGGGAGGGGTTCAATTCCCTTCCGTGCCTCGACTCTTCAAACCGTCAGGGATATCCTGAGAAAGTTTTCTCGTGAGGCATTCCTTTGGGAAACACGAGTACTCCAGACGTCCGTGGTTATTGGACACCTGACATTCGGGACTCTGCTCTCGGGAGGAAGAAAAAGTGAATTCCCTGGCGTTTTATTGTTAAGATCCACGGCAGAAGTTTTACCGTAAGATCTGAACAACAAAGAAGCTTTCAGCATGAAGCCTCTGTATATGAACTTGATCGCTCCTGGATCAAGAAAGAGAATTCACGGTTTACTACTTTAGTTAATAAGAAAGGTATTGTTATCTTCTGAGACAAAAACAAATTATAGCTGACTGCTTCTATGAAGACAACGCATTGTTTGTGTTACTAGAAATTCACAACGTTTTAGATCATATTTTGCAGTATTTCATCAAGGAGTAATTTAGAAGTTTCGATAGAGGAATATAATTTTTTGGAACTGTACTCTCAAAATAAATATTTGAAATTAAGGTATTCTCCTTATGTGAAAATGTATGAAAAGTGTTCTATTTCTTTACAAACCTGAGTGGGTCATTTAATCTATAATTTATCAAGATAAGGAACGAAGCAATAATAAATTTCAGAGCAATAATTATTAGACGTTAGAACTTCTTTACGTTGAATTTAGAACACTGTACATCTTACCCTTTATGTGCACTTATTGTGCATTTCTTTTCTGAAATAATAATAGTTTGGTGTTTGACACGTTTATATAATGTACAAGACACGTTGAAAGTTAATCCGAGGTACAAGCGTGGATTCCAGGGTTAGTGCGTTTGCAACAACTTTGCATCAAATTACCAAGTATCGTGTTTGCATTTACCAATTGCATTAAATATTGCAAGAACACATTGAGAATCATACGGACAGAAGTGATAGACCTATATATTTTGCCTGACGGTCATAGCTCAGCAGAAACATGCTCGAGCTATTGAGACGGTCTGACCAGGAATCTCTAGCTCGGCCAACATGCATGGATTTCTCAAGTTTCCCTCAGCCACTCTGGCAAAGACGGGCTGCAAGACGACCTTGCATCATAATCAAACCCGCTAACCTTATCACTGTTTCTTACAACCGATGAAGTGTGAAACCTTTGCTACTACTACTGTTAATTATGCTTGTCGTAACGCACGCAGGAATATTGGTAATAGTATAATGAGTATGCTGATATCAGTTTATGAAAACTAATCTGTATGCTAATAGAATTAGGAATTACTTTGGAAACTGCTACCAAGATAATGATGATTACATGAAATGCGTGGTAAATGAAGCACTGCCTAATGATTCCGAAGATGAACGCTGGTGGTGTTGAAGAACTGATTTTATATTAGGAACACAAACATAACATTCTTGACACGGTAGGTTTTTATTTGTGTTTAAAATTAGTGGAGTTGTAAACTAATTGTATGTTTTTCCAGACGATCATAGAAAGAACGGAACAAATATAGTTCAGAGTACATTGTGATATCTGTAGTGGTCGGTATTAATTGTACGATAGTCATCCAGGATAGCGACTGCAGTAACAGTTTTGAGATATATTAGAAGTTTATATGTTACAAGACATTAATATAATCCATCTTGTCACTTATAGAACATTTCTTAGAGAACGCACATTGAGAACTGGGATAGCTTTACCTTTACACCGTTATTAAGATAAACATTTAAAACTTCTAAAAAAATAATAGAAGGGAAGCATCTTGCTTGACAATTGTCGGATTCTATTAATCCTATTATGACAACACGAACACTTTCTAGAAGTACTGTATTAAAATTTATACACGTCTGAACCTGTTCGTGTTCCAGCAACTCTTTAAAGGTGACAGTTATTCATGTACTTGTGAAAAATCTTATTACTCTTACAACATACAGTCGACAGCTATGTTATAAAACAGAAAGCTTGCAGACATCTTAAGTACCGATTTATATTTTTCTTGAAGCATGAAAGCACTCCGTCTTTTACTTACTTGATCATTTTATTGATCTCATTACACGAAATTAAACTATAAGAGTTTAAAACAACTATCATATAACGCTTGAATTAAGCGAGGAAAACGCATCTGGACACACTACAACGACCATGCAGGAACGGTATTCTACACAACAAAATTTCTGCTCAAACAAGTATGTCCAGTAATTAAAAGTTCTTTTTTTTTTTCGCTGTACACCAACACTTTCTCGCCCCAAAAGAGGATTATTTCACATTACACTTTCAACGCTTAAGAATTCCATAGCAATTTCATGGTAATAGTTTCATATCCCATGAATAAATAGATAGACGGTATCCATTAATCTAACTGAGCGTTTATATATTCACACACAAATCTTTGTAACTGAAGCGATGAAATATGTTTGCATGTATTTTGCATATCAAACACTTACTATAATTAACAATACCTTTCACATTTTCATGTACAGAAATAAATAAAATAAAGATTAAGATATGCACTTTGTGCAACCGCAGTCTTGTCCAATACTTTGCATTTTAAGTAGCCTCTCTCTTATATTTAAGTGTAAGGAGTGTTGAACACTAGACTACATTGTGAAATATTGTCCAAAATATTCGTGGAAAAAGCTACGTAACCTAAGCTGCCTGGAAGTATCCAATAATTTGACTAATAAAATATAATTCATTTTTCAGGTAGCAAAAGAAAGAGAACCCTGAAGATAGATTTGACCACGGGTTGTTCAGTTAGAAGTCCAGCGTCTTACCGACTGGTCTAAACTACCACTCATAAGAAAAGACTAAATCAAAACAGTGTACTGGGTCAGAAGTACGTTGCCTGAAGCCCGAAGGTATAAACTACGTTGCTTCCACGACTTACGTCACATTTTAATCACTTTTCCACTTGCCAATTATGGATCAGAATCCCCATTCACTAAGAATATTTCCCATTTCTGCTAAAAAATAAGTGATCAAGATGGCGGGAGCAAACACTTGATCAGAACTATGCACGGTTACGATAAGAAACCGTTTTCTCAGTCGCAAAGAACTGAAAACTGCAAAATTCCACCTCGGCCTATGGAAAGTCTCTGGATTTTTCTAGATTTCAATCGAACAACATGAAATACTAAAACTTCTGCAGAACTTTACTGGGAATACCTAACAACGTTTACATATGTTCTTAAACAGTGTAATGGATCTGAATAATACTCCAAAAGTTTGAGAAAATATTCGTTTGAATATTCTTGAAAACTGGCCGGTTTCCGATTTCCATTAGTAACGTTCCAACTAGCCAGTTGGCTGACTTTTTCCAGGAACGTGGCTGAAAATGTTTAGGTGTTGAGTAGTACGGAACCAAGGATGGATATTTAGAATAACTGTAGCGTACTCATGCACGGTTTAAAAAAAAAAAAAGTAAATTCACCTGAAGAATTTGTAATTGCTTGTCAAGCCGCGATGAATTTGATCTTACGTACAAAGGAAGGATGTTGAAAGGTAGTTAGCCAGGGCTTATAACGAAAATTAAAATTAGGATTAACAGTTCTAATTACGTTACAAAAAATATAACTCTCCGAGATAAAACGAGGGAACTATACAACTTGGTAAAATTTTGGACTGTAAATTTTTTATGACGACCAAATATATATAACTACATATCAGAACAATATTTTTCTGAAAAGTGAATCATGTAATAGGTAAAATGTATTATAAGAGCGGAGCGGTAACAGCACTATAGCTACGCCCATCCCGAAAGTGCGTCATATAATTGTGCATATGTCTGTAAGTCAACAAATTTATACGATGTTTCAATATATTTATTTTTTAAATAAGAAAATACAATTATAGACATGCGACAAACTTTTGTCCATAACTGTACCATCCCGGCATTTGCCCGGCATGACTGAGGAAAACATCAGTCAGGATGGGCTGGGATCGTTCCCGGGACCTTCTGAGCCACGAGGCTCGGTAAAAGTTTTGTAGAATTATAAACCAGAATATATTTAATTTCGAAAAATCATCGTCTGGATGCTTAACATTTTTCGGATGTTTCCCGTGCCTGTCCATAAGTGACAACCTTACCCATGCAATAAAACATATTAGTTGTGCGACGTGGCAAACAGATTACCAACAGTATCATGTTACCCATCGTTTCTATTTGTCATTGTATAGTAAGGCATTTTCGTCACGTGTACGTCTTATTATTCTCGGTACGTACGGTTATCTTAACAAGGGCAATTTGGTTTAAAAAACTTAATTATTTTATCAAAACACTTTTGACTAAATTGCTTTTTTTTTTGTTGTTGTTGTTTTTTACGTTGAACAAAACAAGAAAAGGATACAGACACACTAATCCGTATCCAAATGTCCAAATGCAACTTGTTTGAAATAGCTTCAGCGTTCATTGTTACACTTCTAAAAGCATCCTACATTGGTTTCGTTATATACATATCCGCGCTTGGTGGAATTGCATCCACCTGAGTGACGGCAGTGTGGTCAACACTGAGCGCCACATAGCCACGAATAGGCGTATCAGGGGCTTACTAGACCTAGTGGCCGACACGTCTTTATCCACGTGACTCCCCAGTTTTCCTCACGACGCTGGATGGGCGCCGAAAAATGGGACTCCAGCCGGGAATTGAACCCGGGACCTCGCAGACATGAGTCCAACGCTCTAACCACTAGACTATGGAGCCCCCATCAAAGCTGATAATAAAAGATACAACTGAGTTGGCTAATATGGGCATACGTTCCAGCACTTGAGTATAACATAACTTGAATATCTTCAGTAAAATTTGAGGAAAATAGGGAAACCGTAAAGTAGTCTCTTATTGATTCTGAATCTACAATAAATCATACAACTTCTTCAGATAACTGAAACTGTTATCTTACGTGCTTGTCATACCCTTTTGTCTTTTAGTAATTAAGTTCTCCAGTTCCTTGTAATATCTTCGAGATGTACTTTAATGCGTTGAGCTAAGTAATGAGAACTGCAATTAGAGGGAGGAGGTTATTATTCTTTCACCATTAGGTCCGCTGATGACATACTAAAGAGCTAAACCATTCATCGTCACCTTGAACAACCTGGACTTCATTCATTTTTATTAAGGAACACTTGAAAAGTTTGTTGATAGAAAACTTAAAAACTTGAAAGAAGAGATTGCCAAGAAAGGAGGAGGAAAGCGTGCGAGAAATAGCTGTTAATGCGAACAGGTTAATTGGAAACAAGCCAAATCCCTAAGGAGTGTCTTAAAATAATTATTCTCAATGGAAATAAATTCTGTCATTCAGTGCTGGAGACAATAAATTTTACTTGTGTGTAACTATGTTTTACATGATCATCACTGCCAAACGTATATGCGCTCACCAAACGTATTAAACAGTTAGTGTAATGTAAACTCATTCTGCAGACACCGTCAATTAAGCTGAGAATATGTTATTGTTATGAAATTATCACAATTAACTAACAAACATAATTTTTCGCTCTCCACAAAATGAAATAGTTTTTCTTTCTTTTAATGCTTTAGCTTGCGTCTGCTGTTAAGCCTCGTATCGTAACCTTAGTTTTTGCTTATTTCACTATAACTTTATACCTAATGTCTATTAATGTCCATTTCCACGCTTCTAATCAAATCTATGTTATATCATCATCTTCCCTTTTCAAAAGTAAAATAACGAATATAGTACACTGACAACGATTCAGTGCTCTTTAAAAATTTTTGAACATTTTATGTACTATTTGAATTTATTTGTTACCATTAGGAATCTATGGTTCCGACCGGATTAGAGTTCCAAAGCCAAAGCTCTACCAACGAAGTTGCCGCAGTGGATCAATGGTTAGAGCACTCACCTCTGGCGCTTCGGGTCGTCAGTTCAAACCTTGTCTGTGTCATGTGGACTTTGTGGTGGACAAACACCATGTGCGTGGGTTTTCTCGGAGGTTCTCCCGTTTCCTCCCACTTTCTTTATTCCACCAATCATCCCATCATCATCTATTCAGCCTGAGCCAAAGTTGTCTAAAGGTCTTAAAATTAAATTCAAATTCGAAAACCAAGAATTTTGCAACGTAAAACTTTGGAAAAACATACACTGATATGTTTTGCTATTATACTGCACTGTATTTTTAACGATAAATGGAATGTGCATTACAATAAATATTGTTTTACCAAAAGTGAACACTTCGTTATATATATATATATATATATATATAATAAAATAATAATAATAATAATAATAATAATAATAATAATAATAATGGTGAAGGTAATATGAGCTCCTTCCTCCCTAGTGTAATTCGGTACCTACGCCATCTTAGAAAGTCTGAAATTCAATTGAAAATAAACAATGAGTTTTATAATTTTTTATTTCGCAATAGTTTGCAGAAATTAACTTAAAAAAGTAAATAAGAAAAACAGATTTGAACAAGTGTATCGAAATTTCAACTCAAAATATGCCGGTAATATGAACCTCCATGTTTACAAATAGATAAAATAAGAAGATGGTTAAAGTTACCTGTCAATTTATTTGGACAAACAAACTTGCAATTTGGAATACAGCTTCGATTATTCGGATTTTAACAGGCTCTATTTACAAGAATCGCATACGTAAATGTATTTTTCCACGACTAGCACATTCATTATGTGCCCACATGCCACATATCAAACACTACACCCACAGTTCATCCATTATATCTTCTGAATAAAAACCTCAAAATAAACAAACACACTGCGTCGTCTTCATCTGGTTTTTCAACCCCGAAAGAAGGTTCTAAAACAGATTTTCCAAAATCAAACTCAATCACTTAGGTAGTCAGGGGATTTCCTCACAGAAAGCACAATTTTTCGTTTACACGACAGTTTAGGTTTTAGAGTTTACAGAGACTCTTGTGTTTCTTACTGTTGACCCTCTCTTCTTTGATTCGTTCTTTAAGAACTTTCTTCGTGGAGGACTCACTTTTCAGCCAGAGCCATATTAGAAATCAACATTTTATAACCTAAACATCTTAGTGCCTATTTTTTAAACCGGGCAAACGAAAATATTCTTTACACATTTATCTAGACAAAGCCTTAATCGTGACACTTACATATGTAAAACTATATTGTGTAACAATACGCAAAAACATACCTAAGAATATTTTCACAACGACGAAAACACAAAGTTCATGCATCAGACCTAAGAAGGGGGGCGGAGAAACTGTGCCAAAACAGGATCTCCACCCCTGCAAAGTGATGATGAGTGTTTGGTGGGTTATCCGTGGAGTGGGATAATCCATTTTGAGATCTTGCCACGTAACCAGACCATCAATGCAGATGTTTACTGTCAGCAGCTTGAACGCCTACGGACTGCAATGTTGGAGAGACGTCCTGCTCTGGTGAATTGCAAGAGTGTGCTCATCCATGGTGATAATGCGAGCCCACGCACATCCACAAGGACCTGTGTTAAGATCGAGGAATATGGCTCGGAGAAACTTCCCCACCCTGCGTTCTCACCAGATCTTGCACTAACAGACTACTGTCTTTTTCGCAGCCTGCAAAACCACATTTCCGGGAAAACACTGCAAATTGAGGATGACGTGCGACGAACAGTTCTTTGCCTCCAAAACTGGTGACTTCTTTTAGTGGGGGGTTCAACAACTAGTTGATAGGTGGCAGAGTGTTGTGGAGTCCGATGGAAACTATTTTCCTGACTAACGGTCGTGCTCCAGGTAAGTTATAGTTCTTTTCCTCACGGTGCAAAAATACGACATTACTTATGGGATAGGCTGATATTTCTTCAACTCTTTGTATTTCAACTTAGGCCCACACCTGTATCGTTCGTATTGGCCGTCGAATTATGGCGATTCTGATCTTATTGTATGACATCCATTTCATTCGTTTAACATTGCGAATAATTTAGGATTTTCAAACTAAGTAAATTCTTCTAATCTGTGAGTAAATCGCAGACTATGTTCCTTTTTCGTGCTAGTACTCTGCGAAGTTCTCTTCGTTTCAAATGTCAATAGTAATTGTTTGAGAATTTTCAGGCTTCATATTCTACTCAGCAACGCCAACACTTCATTCGTAAACAGCACTGACTGCAAAACAAATTTGAGGCGTGTGCGCGGACAAAAGTCTATGTGCTATGTTAAATGATAGCACATGGGCGCATACGCCTCATTTAGAAATGCAGCAGTCTATAAAACAAAAATATAGATAAACACAGCAACTGCAATATCAAAGTAAAGTCTGCAACATGAACAAGAAACTTAAATTATTTCAAAATAACAGATTTCATGCAGTAATTTGTTAAATGTCTGGAAAGGTATTTTGATCTTCTTGATCATAAATTTGATTGATGTTAAGCTGTCTTTGATGCAACGGACCAACAAGTGAAGTTAGAGAGTCATAACGTCGGAAAATGTTGGCATGGCATTTATGCAATAAGTTTCAGGTTCTTTTCTAGAACCTCAAGTAAAACATAGCTAAATGTATAAAAAATATATATAACATTTTGTTTCCTGGTTTTCTCTTACTGTGACTTACTTGTTGAAGAAAAGTTTGAAAGAATAACGACAAATAGACGTGAAACCGTTCTGAAAGGCAGAATTCTCAAACCTCCGCACGGATTTGGAAAGTTCTGATTAAACACCACGAAGCACCAATACTATTCTTAACCGTACTATTTTGTTATGTAGCAGAGTTACTTTTATTAATTATTGTACGTTTACAAAATGAACGCTTCTTAACCAATGGTAAACAGTAGATATTTCTCAATGTCAATATATAGTTAAAACATAATGAGCAATGCTTTGCGCTGAAGTTATCACATTATATACATTATTATGTATAAGATTTTGTGAGAAGTATAATTATATCCAATACGGCCAAGGCGCCGTAGCTCAGTGGTAGGGTGTTGGCGTAGCATTCGGGAGGTCCTGGGTTCGATCCCAGCGGCCGACTATCCTAAGGATTTTCAGTTTTTCTTCTGAGTCACCTAAGGCAAATGCCGGGATAGCACCTTCAAAAT
Source organism: Lepisma saccharinum (assembly GCA_022664845.1). Classification (NCBI taxonomy): domain Eukaryota; kingdom Metazoa; phylum Arthropoda; class Insecta; order Zygentoma; family Lepismatidae; genus Lepisma; species Lepisma saccharinum. Next base: position 41,785 of record JAGDQP010005528.1, on the reverse strand, counting down.
AGGACCTGGCCGACACCTTCCCGAATACTTTCCCGGCCTAAGCCTTAGATGCGTAAAGACCATAAATAAAAATTCATATCCAATACGATGTTAATGGGTTTAAAACTATAGGGCTGTCATTATGCGGCGGATATAATTTATTCGATTAACCGAACAAGTATTAGGATAAGGGATAATCGAGTAATTATCCGAATAGTAGTTAACTGATCCATTAGGTATCATCATAGTATATGAACAGATACGTTTGTTTATTCCGTGTCAATTCACTGGTCGAATATTGACTCTCAACTCTCTCTTGACTAATTATTTGTAATACAATATAATTCTTACATAAGGACTACTCAGTACGATTGGCTGCTTATTGTAATATTCGGGTAGTACTTGCTGATTCCAGCATGTTTCTGGGATCTTTGGATATCAAATTAACTGAATTCAAATAATGAAATTATCTGGTGTAATAAAATAATGAAACTTCTTGGAGAGAGGGTTCGCTGACGAAAATATGTAAAGGTGTACAGAACGTGAGTCTCTCTCATATTATAAGTTTCCTCTACATACAGAAAGCAGATCAATAGCTCTGATAAACTAACCACAACACTAAGAAAAATACTGCGCCATACTTCGTTCATAATATAAATAAAAATCTTAAAAAGTATCAATTTTAAATGCAACATATATTCATTTCTGAAACATACAAGTCTGGTCAATTTCTTAACATTTACAATAAATAACGGCTAATAATAATCGTAACAATATCTTGTTAGACATTTATTTAAAAAAAAAAAAGTTTTGTATATGAACCCAATTTTTGGAGACTAATTCCTTTGCTCTGTGTGAAGTGCGGTTCAACTCTATCAGCCATTTGCATCCGTCACGTCTCGCAATTTTTGTCACAGGTTACAGTCTTCACAGTGTTTGGAAATAAGAAGGAAAACCGCAAAAAGCGATACGCGAACTGATAATAAGTATTTGCTGTCAATTGCAGGATCTCCTAAGTTTCGATCTAGACAGGACTTCCAATGAAAACTTCCCCTAATTTTCCTGATCAAGATTCGTGCCCTTGTATGATACTAAATGCGGCTCTGTATTTCAATTGTTTTAGGAAGATGTATAAATTAGGCAGTATCTACTGAAGAACTTCACTAACACCTTAGTTTCTTAACATAAAGCTTCACTCCGTCTGTGATTGCGCAAGAAGCGAAACAAAAGTAGGCATATTCACAATGTTATGTCAGATTCGCCTCGTATGACATGGAAAGAAGAGAAAACATTAATCACAAAAGTTAGGAAGAACCTAGAATCTAGTGCTTATGAGCAGTGCACGATCACCTCAGTTATCCTGCTGAGTTTATAAATTTAAATATATATATATATAAATAATAAATCACAGCCATATTCAATCCACTAGTGGATGAGGCCTCTCCCCGAAGGGAGGAGTTGGTCTACTGCTCCCACGCTGACCAGACGGGTTGGGAGAGGAGAGCCGAAGCTCTCACTGTGATCGCCACTGTCTTTTATTCACAGCAGCTCCCCAATTGTCCTCACGATGCTGGGTCAACACCGAAATATTTGAGCCCCCATCGGGAATCGAACCCGGGACCGCTCGCACTGAAGTCGAGCGCGCTACCGACTAGGCTACGCAGGAGCTCATATATATATATATATATATAAAAATACAATAATCATAGCAGTGTCCTACAGTGTTCTAGATCTTTCAAAGCAAGTCTAGCCAACTCCTTCCATGCAATCCTCTCCATTTCTAAATTGCCTAATCCCCTTTCAGTCTACAACTATAGAGATGGCACCCGAAAATACATCAAGTGGATTGAACCGATGCTCTTTGATTTTTATGTAATTTCTATTGTTCAAGAGGTCTAAATATTCCGCAAGGAAATTGCTTTCATTACTTTCCAAGCCACAAGGAAGATGAAAATCGGAGACATGAATGTTGCCTACAAACTGCCTACAGATGTACCACGACAAAAACGTCTATACTCAATGATCATGCAGATGTTTATAGGAAAAATGCTACCCTTCCAATGACTGTATTTGGGAGGGGGGTCATTCAAGTTTGAATTTTATAAAATAGTTGCGATAACGTCAGATGCATTATCGACTACTCCTCCCTACACCCTAAAAACTGTACCTTTGAATTGGGGTACAAAATTCTAGCTGTTTTTCAGAGGCAGTGACGGACCCAGAGATTCAAATTTTACATTCGTTTATGTTTCTATTAACCTGTTCCCTCCCAAGAACTGGAAGGCAAAGAACCGCCCCTCTAAACTCAACCCTGGGTTCGCCACTGCCTCTCAAAAATTGAAATTTTGTACCCCGAATTCAAAGGTACAGTTTTTAGGGTGTAGATATCGAGCGGCAATAGTTCAGTTACTTAGAGCGTTGACTTCGCATTTGGGAGGTCATGGATTCAATACCAGCGGCCGACTACCTTAACTGTGGTTTTACTGTCACACGAGGCAAATGCTGGGATGGTATCGTCAACTTAGGTGCTCCTGGTCGACTCCTTCCGGTATCCTTTCCCCTACCCTATCCCAGCGTGAGCCACGAATGTCTAAAGGCTACAAATGAATTCACTAGGACCTTTTCGTGTCCAGCTGAGTGTTTCTTCTTCAATGCATGTTTCGAAGACTTCTAATGTTCTCTCATCACTCCTTCGTTGAACCAATACATATTCTCTTCATACAACAAAAAAATATTTAACACACAAGCATTGATAACTATTTTCCTCAACTCTTGATTATGTGTTGATTAAAATTAATCGATTTTTAGCAACCCCGCTAAAATAATGAAGAAACCGTATTAATATTGTTGTGTCCATTTGTCCACCTGCAACGCATGCTCCTACCTCAACGAACTTATTTCAGATTTGAAATTGGCGACGTCGAATTACTTGGCGGGGTTTAATCTGGTTATTCTTATGTTATTTCTGTACTATATTCACTTCTGTGATAGACTATCACACTCATTATATTAAACATATCACACATTTTTATTGTTTTAGGCTTCAGCAGCAAGTGCTGTCAAGCCTCAAACAACCGCTCTGTCCGTCTGTCGACAACTTTCAACTCAGGATATGGTTAAGGTGTTTTTGGAAAGGTTTCGGTGAGACTAGTTCAAACTCGTATAAATCACCCAGGGGCGGGTCCGGAAATGGAGGGCAATTTGTAACTTAGGAAGGTGGTTGAAGTGTCGTTGGAATTGAATTTTATTTAAGGCCTTTAGGCATCTAAGGTTCAGGCCGCGATATGGGAGGGGGAAGGATTCGAGAAGATATCGGCCAGGGTCTATGTTGAAGATGCTATCCCGGCATTTGACTGGTGTGACTGGAGGCGTCGTTGGAAAGGTATCGGCGAGAAGAGTTGAAACCCGTAGATAATTCAGATTGCAGGGGTGGTGGAATTTTCAACTCGGGAACTACTGGGTCTAGGAAGGTAATTGAGGTGTCGTTGGAAAGGTCTCGCCGCAATATTTCCAACGAAACGTTGATTATCCAAATAGGATGCTCACTGCTGAAGCTTGGTGCTAGCACTTATGCACAGACCGCGTTTCGCCTCACTTGTTTCAACCTTCACTTCAGATACTCATAACAATGTACAACTTATCTTACAACCTATCTGACAAGATGGTGCAGAGGTAACGTGCTCGACTTTAACCTAACTTTACGGTATTTTTTCTATTATACACCCTTATTTTTCGCCAATAAAATCAATGTTTTCATTACTTTTGACTAACGTAACGAGAAGGTGCCCTAAGTTTACACTCAGAGGAGGCGTTGGGGAAGGGGGCTAGCACTGCCCACGCCCCGGATCCCACCTGCCGAAGGGTCCCTGCAGGTCGCCAACACAAGTGAATAATAGCTTAAGATCAATCACTAGAGCACATCGATGATGGTCGGTGACGTAATAGCTATGCCATCTCAGGACTCTAACTTGTGCGCCTGACTGTAATGGCTGATGAGCATCACTACACAATCTGAATATCTATTCTCATGTTTAGGTTACGGCGAGTGAGCGAGAAGATCTTGGCAAATGAGCCATCGTGAATTCGTGAGCCTCTTGAATTTCCCGTGTGGCTCGAAATAACGGAAACTAAGTTATTCCGGCCAACAGTAGCAGTGTGCGCTCGCGATTGTGTTCGCAAACGGACATTAATCAAGTTCACTTACCCCGGGGCCCAGATGGTCGTTACTGTTTATATTGTAAACTTAGTGCTTGTTTCACAACTGCTTGTGTAGGCCGTAGACAAATAAATAAATAAATGCTTAAAAATTAATTGAAAACTAACTGAGCTATGTTAAAGTACTATACTGCGGTCTGACGACGATCAATGACGTCAACCAGTATAAATTATTCTCCAATTTGAGCCACTAAAACTCCTTACTTAGTTATAAGAAATGAAAAGTAATTTGCTTTTGTTGGAAAATACACCAAAAAAGTGGTCGTTGCCGTATGCAGTACTCGAAACCAGACCTTTTACTTGCGAGCTCGGCATTCTATCAGTGTACCACCACGGCACTGCCAACTTTCTGTAAAAATGGAGCATTTCTTACGCTTCAGCTAAACCAGTTACTCTGCTGGTGTCGATATGAAGGCTCCACTGCATGAGGAAGTTTCGTTAAGTAATATAACAGCAAATCGTGCAGCTGCGAAGGAATATGGTGTCAGATCTGAGTGAGGTAACGGAGTAGAATGTGCAGCTGATAACTGGGAGATTCAGGTTCGAGTCTCGGTCACGCCAACGACCAATTTTCTGTGTATCTTTCAATAGTTATCTCACACAAGGTCTTTGTATAAAGCTCATAATGATGAGTGTTCTACCTGAAGGCAGGTCCTGACGCGAAGATCACCGATGGTGAAATTAACACAGAAAAATTTACAACCGCCGCGACCGGGAGTCGAACCCGGAGCTCCCAGTTGCCGGACGGGCATGCTGTCCATTACACCACCACGGCCGACCACCTGGGTTCGAGTTCTGGTCGCGGCGGTTGTCAATTTTTCTGTGTTAATTTTAATATTTACCTAATAAAAGGTTTTTGCGAAAAAGGGTATATCTATTAACCGATGGTGGTTTGCCATTTCCTTACATCAGATGAAGACGACGTTTACAATTTAACGTAGGCCTCCAAACAACTAGTGTCCCCACCGGAATCGGACCAGGGACTACTTGATTATAAGGCAGCGAAGGGTCACAAAAGCTCATATAACATCATAATTGCCTTCATTTGCGAAAATAAAGCATATTTTTGATTCCTCCTAAATTTACTTAATTTCCTTTCAGATCAACATTCGAGAAGTTGGATTGATTAGCAGTTTCGCCTTTCGTACATTTTTTGGGCTTTCTGTATTCTGCTCTTCGTTCTTTGGGCTTTAGTTGGAATCCTAGAGATTAGTAATAGCTAGAATTTAGATATGGGAAGATTATTTCTTATTTTAACGCATAATTTTAAATGATTATTTACAATCCTAACACCTGTTCGATTAACAGAGACACTGGTATTTGGAAAGACATTGCCCAGCCAATCGCACTGTGAGTTCTTCGTTAGAAAATATCTACTTCTTTCTATAGGTAGATTCCACTTTACACTTGTTTATTGAATTGAATTTTATTTAAGGTCCTTTAGGCAACTTTGGCCCAGGCTGGAAGGATGGTGAGAGAATTGGTGGAATGAAGAAAGTGGGAGAAAACGGGATAACTTCGAGAAAACACACTCATCGGTGTTTGTCCACCACAAAGCCCACATGGCACGAACCGGGGACCGTCCACATCAGAGGCGAGCGCTCTACCCTTGATCCACCGCGGCCTACACTTGTTCATGTTGCTGAATAGTGTAACTGTACATGTTACTGTCTTCAGCAAGAAATGCACATGTTCCATGTGCATCCGGAAGTAAAAGATAAAAGGGTGGGAAATTAAGATTCTTCAACAATTCATCATTTTGCGCTGCAAGGTTCCACTTGTCTCTTTCTTGGTTTCTAGGTGACTTATTTCTCTCTCGTTTGACAGAGAAAAGTCTCACCAGAAGAATAGACAACTACAAAGAGACAACAAGAAGTGAAATATAGTCAGTGTGTATTTGTGTGAACGTTTCACGAAGAAGATTCTCACCTACTACACAATAATACTCGATGGTTGCTTGGTGCTCCTTTGGGCTCTGTTGCTTGTTAAATGGTACTTTCCGCTCTGTTGGAAACGGAGCACAAGACTCGGTCACTGTTTGGTGGTGATCCATATGACAACAAGCGTGAGGAATGTTAAGTTCGTTCAACACCACCTCATACACGCACACATACATACGGATCTAGACCCCTCCCCTCAATACTACAAGCACACGAAGAAGCTGACCAGTAGCTTTGCGGTAGAAACATTTTTGCATTTACCAGTAAACTTTTCCTTTTTCTGTTCGGAAACTAAAACAACGGATAGTGACTTGTGTCTCCTGTTCATTGAATCTATGAATCTCTAGTTATACGAATGTGATAAAATAGTTCAATATCACGTGTGAGGTGGTTATCTATTGTGTAGTTTTGTGCGTATGTTGTGTTTGATCACAAAAAAAAAGTGAAACTAATTAGTGAAAAGATTATTGATCAACTTGACACATTATACAGGCCTGTGAGATCTGCTCGTGTGGTTACTAGTAGTTTTGGCAAGTTAATTTTAGTGGAAACGAAATGTGTACTTTAGTGCAGTGACAGTTACAAGAACACATCCAGTACACCTTTATTCTCTCTGAAAAGGATTAACATATTCCAGTTAACTGTTACTAGTTAATCAATGCTTTGATAAACCTATTTTCAAGAGGTGAGATCCCCTGCTAAGAGGTCCCCAATCATCTGAATATAGCCTTCTTTCATCCACATACGAAAATTTGGTGCTAGAAGGCTGTTAAATTTTGTTTTTTTAAAAATAACATCCACCCTGGGGCTGTGTTACGCAAAGGGGACCACGAGTGTCATACTTCTCGGGGTCCATTCTCAAGATGCTGAAAATCTTTGTAATGGATACACTTCTCATCATACTGTGGATGACAATTTGGCCTCCGTTACTCAGGTGAAGAAGAAAAAGTAAGTACAAACATTTTTTGTTTTTTAAATGGAGTGTTTAGTTACAGAAGCGATTAATCCAAAAGTAAATAAGGATGTTAGATGATTGTGAAGAGTACTAATCAAATCTTTATTCAGTGTGGGGGTTATTCATCTCTGGCACTGAGCTCTTCAACTTGTCTGAAGATTATCTTTAGAGTTCCATCTTATGTCTGTACTATGTCACTTTTTGTAAAACTCAAACTCAGTGTATATAGTTTGGTAGATTTGAGAAAGCTCTTTCACATTTTTCTGCGATACAGTGTTATATTATCAATTGCCAATTCTCTACAAAACAAATAATGACACAGTTCTGCATATCTCCAGTATGAGCGTGCTCATATCTACAAAACTATGTACTGAGCTCGAATTTGAATAGTAAGTGACATAGTGCAGTTTACCTCCGAGGTACAGATTTAATTACAATATTAAATATTTCCTTTCCGAATTTATTGTAGAATATTCTTTACTGCGGATTTCTACACAAATATCTAGTTTTCCAAAATATAAACAGTGTATCCACTATACAAATAGTGTACGTAGTTTTCCAAAATGCATTACATTTTTCTCCCTGGTGCTTGACAAACTTATTATTTTAAAAAAGCTGATAAATCTGTAATAAGCATAACATTGAAACCTTAAAATGTAAAACCAAATTAATTTCAAACATACAGAAACGAGTTCCGTGGCAATTTCTCGAGCAACACGTACATTATATTGAATTCTGTTTCGTCAAACTGATGATAATCCTGCATAACGTAGTCGCTTCAGCAAACGTAATTCACTTTTAGGTATTGGTTAAATACAATCATTACGTCCATGATCACATTCCAAACGCAGGAATTCTTATTCCTATTACATCACCAAGTCCGGGTAGCCTGTGAACAGCCGTTGGTTAAATGAACACATTCATCGTTTTCTGCATTCACATGTAAGGAGCCGAAGAGGTATATAAAGTATAATTGATAAGTAGGCCTAAAAGTTATGTTTCAATAAAACTGAAAATATTTTATGGTTGTTATTCTTCTTAATCTTAAGCATGAAGTGCTGAAATTCTTGCCCAAGAGGACTTGAACCCAGAAAAAATTATTCATGAAATACAGTGCCATCCATGCCTGCTGCATTCGGGTAAATTTGCTGGTTGGACAGATAATGTTTGTTAGACAGTTTACCACTGTTTAATGGAACTTCATGGCTTTTACTTACATTTAGAATAGAATTACACTAACCAGTTTGAGATAAATTAAATTTAGCGTACTAACGTAATTCTTGAAAATTTAAGCATAAAACTATCGATGAAATAAATAAATAAAAAAAAATACACGAATGCTATAACTTAGGCATTGATATACAGTTAAAAAAGTACATGGAGATCGAGACAATTTTGCCTCGACTGAATGCTATAGAATTCCACAGAATACATTTTGCTTTCAACGACAAATGATAATCAAATTGATGGTTATCAATTCCAACCTTATTTCAAGTGAACAGTGAAGTGTTTCGAAAATTTAAAGAAATCTTCACCTGCAAATCATTTAGAGAATGGAACAGAAAAGCAATCTGAAAGGGCAAAAATAATTCATGTTACCTTCAAAACACTTTTGCTTAAGAAGAATAAAGAATTTTATAGTGGTTACTGTGTATTTTCCGTTTTATGTAAAACGAAGTACCGTTTTTTTTTCCTTTCTTTCATTTAATATGTAAAGCATTTTAACATATGACGGAAAAAGTGTTTATATCCAAGGTCGTTCGGTGTAAAAACAAACAAAAAAGCAAAATTATAGTACAGGGATATAAGATCACTTATGTAAACACCATGTAAATAGTAATACTTGTATTTCTAAGCTCGTTCAATCAGATTGAATAAGAAACATTTGAGATAATTAAATTCATAAGCAAAACAATAAATTAGGTTTTACTTTCTGTATAACGTTCTTTTTAACAATAATGTGCAAAAATATAGGTTTTGGCCATAATTAAAAAAAAAAAATCTTAGTCAAACGAGGCTGGGAAATTGAAGGAAAAATTAAACATGTCAGTCTGTACTGCGAAACATTATGAACTTGCGATATTGGGATGATAATACAAAACTAAAATCGCAACTGCTTCGTCGTTACACAGATAGCTGAAAACTTAACGAGATATTTCTTGTCATTAATGCCGATAATTTTGTTCTATCGCTTTTAGATAATATTTCACTTTACAGCACATAATATAATGTATGTGTATTGAACTCCAATGAGGCATTCAACATTTCAGTTATAAAAAACTCATCAATGGAATTTTTCTAATCACTACAGTCATCAGATTCAGATTTATTTCCTGTGGTTCAAAATGAAGAAGAAATTTTGTGATTCTGCTGCGGAGAGCTTAACTGTTTCACTTAAATATAAATAAATTATTTTTAACATCAAACTAAGCTGTGAGTCACAGTTAGTGAACCAGTGAGAATCGAATCTAGGTCCTCTTGGCTACAAAGCGTGCAGTGTGCACTACTTAGTTCTTAACGGCCTCTCGTAGTATGGTAGTGATTGATATAAATAAAATCTTAAATTTGATGGAACGCTTTAAAGCTTCGGTCTTAAAGAGTATTTTATAATGAAGAGTTGAGTATAACAGTGGTCCAACCCACTTTCCAGAGAAACAAAAACCTAAGTAAAAAGTAAGTTCAGTTTTTCAGAACCATTTCCAAACAAAACTAATTGCATGTATTTTTTTTTCAAATTATTTTTTATTTGAAATTAGCTCTGAAAACCTGGAGCTTTCTAAGATTTTTGCTTCCTTTCCCAGTTTCTCTGAAAGTCAGTTGGACCACTGTTGCACCAACCTTTTCATTTTTTTTCTAACGAGAGTCAAGAAGCGCTGAGGCCTCAGGGTGCCCGACAGGTTAGCGCGCTGACTTTCTGTGCGTGTAGTCACAGATTTAATTCCCGCTGGAGACCATAGAACGGAGTGGTTCTGAGCCCACTTTAACAAAAACTGTAGGTCCCGTCCTGAGAAGTTCACCAGCTCGTTAGGACGTTAATAAGAATTTAATCTAGAAACCCTGAATTAAAATGTTTTTATAACGTCATCCAATTATTTATAGATGAGTGGATTTTTTCGTCGCTTTACAATCAAGAGCTTTAGAGTTCAATTTCCGGTTGGAGTACACTCAGATTCACCGAAAACGGGCGGTGAGTGAGAAAATTTCAAATTCTAAAAAGCTGAAGTGTTTAACAACACTGAAGCAAGTTATATAGCAATTTGAACACGTGAAACTTTAAAGTTATACTAAATAATGGTCCAATGTTAGCATATTGTACCAGTATGAGAACTTTACAACTTCTCACTCGCCATTTTTATGAACCGGCGACTAAATTAAACGCAGTGGCTCGGAATCCCCCTTTAACCTGTAGGTCTTGTCCTTAGGTTACCATCCCCATTCGTTATCAGGGAATAGCAAATTTCCACAGCTTCAACTTTCCCAAGAATTTTCGGGTTATAATTTGCAATCTGGCATAACACTGATCATCATCAATATAAGCTTCATCACAGTAGGTTTCTCGTGTTTCCAATAAACACTGGAGTGATATGCATTTTTCAGTTTACATAAGATGTGAGCAATTGCAAATGCGATGTACACTGACCAAACACGTAAAATTAGTAATGAAACGTGGTTCCACAGTAGGGTGGAAAAGAGCTATCGCTGACCTTGTACGAACATTCATAACGAAGTACTCCGTTCTTACCATGACATTAACCTTTATTAGATCATGCTTTCCGAGTATTTCATGAGACAGAAACGAAGAACAAACATTTCTCGAAGACAATTTCATTTGCACATCCTATACGTTACGTGTCAAACTGCGTATATTTGTTTTGAATTACATAGACGTATTCTATTCACAAATTGGTCAGAACTTTTCTTTTCAAGATAAAAATTCTTCGAAGAGGTAATTATGATGGTCATGTTATTACCCTGCTCTTTCGTAATGTGATTTACATGCAGTTACGACGACAGCTAAAGTGAACCTTTGTTATTTCCCTCCTTTGCAACTCATTAGCGCAGCTCCCTAAATAACAACAACTAATAATTAGATCTTCCAAGTTAAAAGCTGGAAGCTTTTACAACAATTACTGAAAAAGCCAAGGTTGGGGTCTATGGCTGGATCTCTAGAACACACATTTTCTAACATGTTCACAAGTAATTATTAACAACACTAATAACAAGCAAAGCCGGACTGAGCTAAAGGCCTTAAAATAAAATTCAAATATACAAAGTAATGGTTTTATAGACAGAAAGGGCCCTTTCGTATAATATAAAATATTCTGAGATCCAAGGGATTAAAAAAAAAACTAAGCAAAATATAAAGGATCTGCCAGCCACAGGTTTAAACGGCGGTACAAATCAAGATCACTGAACTAAAATCTGAAATCAGTTTCTTTCTACCAGCTTTCATTGAGGCTATAGCGTCAATTCTTACAATGCAGAAAACTAAGCAAATGAAAAGGTCCTACCAGTTTTAGAATAACCGTATTAAAATGGCTGTATAATTCGAGATCAGTGACTGATTGCAAACATGAAATAAGGTTTTCCTTGAGGCTGAACCGAAGGAGGTTTTCCCGCCTTTTTCGTTTTACGTCAATTATTCAAATCGGAGTGGAGTTAAACACAAAATAACTTACAGAAACTATAGTCTGTTACGTACTTGAATAGTGAACACCATGAATTTGAATGAAAAGTTAACAGAAAATTTAAAACTATGTCAAAACACTTTTGGGACATGGGCCTGTCCCGAAAGTGTATTGACTTAGTTTTGAAGTTTCTGTTAGCTTATCTTTAAGGCTAATGGTATTTATTATTGAAGTACGTAATAAACTATAGTTTGTGACAGTCATTTTCTGTTTAACTGTACTCAAATTTGAATAATTGACGTAAAACGAAAAAGGCGGAGAAATCTGCTTGGATTCAGCCTTAACTGTTTTCACGGTGGTGCTATTGTCAATTTTTAAAATGGGAAAATCTGACCAAATGAAAAGAACGTGCCAGCTTTCGAGTGCAAATTACGGCGCAAGTCTCAGAACTCAAATCTGACGTCAGTTCAGAGATTCCGCCAGACCCCGGTGTGAGAGGGTGCCACTCCCCAAATCGTCGAGAACACCCCCGGAACTTTAAATTTTTTATTGTCAAAAATCGACAGAAACCGTGCAGAATTCCACTTACATCCTCCCAAACTGAAAATCCTGAGTCAGTTCCTCTCTTCAGCTTTAGTTAACCAGCGTTACAAACAAACAAAACGAAAGACAACCAATTTTCTGGCCGTTAAAACTTCCTTCACTAACACTTTATCACTGGTGTGGTCATTATACAAGCAGATCTCTAAACGCAAGCTTAGCTGTTTAGTCCGTCATCTACCCCTGCTTCCTCTCATGTCAACCATACTTTCATGACATCCTTCAGTATACAACTTTTACGTAAACGATACGCTAACCAGCTTCTACGAATCTTATTCATGATCAAGAAAGTACATAAAAGCCTCAATACACTGCATAGCCTGATATTCCATAAGGTGTAAGCTATCGATTGAACTAAATGAATTACAATAGTACAAGCTCTTATTACATTTAATTCGAGAAATGCACCATGTTTATTAAACATGAAAAGAAGCGAAGAAAAGGACATTCCTGAAAGTTTTACCCATCAATTATTACAATGGAATACATAATGTGGCTATACAACTATCATTCCATACAGATATACAATAAACAATTTACTTGTTCTGCTTCTCACGTAATATTGGTTCAACGTTGCCAAGTTAACAAGTTTCGAACTTTGAAAATTTATGTAACGGCCATTTTCTACGAATCAGAGTGTACATGCAGTAATGAACTGTTTTTTTTTTCTGTACTTCGTGCTTTTTACTATCTACCACAAAATTACCTTCACCGTTCAACCGAGTTGAATAACACCTTTATATAAATATCTTCAATAAAATGATATCCTGAAAAGAATATTGTTACTGAAATGAACACAGAAAAATTGGCAGCAGCTGTGACCGGATCTCCAACCCGGATCTTTCAGTTGCCAATTGAATATACTGTCCATTACACCACCACGGCACTGTCAATTCTCTGTGTATATAGAATTGTCCTCTCGCGACTCGACACTTTCCCAGCTCCTCATTGCTGGTTATGAGGTCCCCACTGCAGGCGGAGATTTTACTTCAGGAAACGTCTGCAATCGTTCAGTATGAAAGAATAGATGCGATTACCTTTCCACAAAGAACCTTGTGTATAGTAAATGTATGTATGGTGCATTTGCCATACACAAAGTTACTTGTGGAAAATGTCATAACAATATTATTATTCTCGAACAAAGAAAAATAATAATAATAATCCTAAATGGGAAAGGTCCTTTCACAAGCTTTTGATCCCCTTAACATATTGTTCAACTTTGAGTATGGTCAATTAGCAACGTCCAGGGCGGATATTACTTCATTGTGTTGTTTTGCGAAGCTTCGGAATTCAGGTGGAATGAAAACAACAATTGCAAAAAAAAAAAAAAAAAAACAGAGAGAGAGAGAGAGAGAGAGAGAGAGAGAGAGAGAGAGAGAGAGAAAGACTCACTGGATTTGAAGAGAATTAAGCAATTAAACCTCCTGTTCAGAACAAACGACTTACAATGAATTCTCTGCTCGAAATTATTTCCTCTCTCGTTTACACTGTATGAAAGAGTAAATACCCAATTACGCATACAGATTGGAGATAACAATAAATCTTCCTTCTTTTTCAGATTAAACACGTTTTAACGTCCACATGATCTATCATGTAACACACAAAAGAATAAACAGTACTAAAAGACTCGACTAATGGAGTTCTACTGGTTGACAAATAATCCGGATATGGATCAGTTAACTGTTTTCACCAGTTAGTCTTCCAGGTTTTTCGGTTCGTAATCTATATACAAATCTATATCTGATACATAATCATAAAAAAGTAAGGCTAATGAGTTGCCTCGCAACTGCGAGTTCATATTCCACTAACGGATACTCTGTGTCTGACATGAAACTACCATTTGTAACGTAACATAAGAACCAAACATAAAACAACTGCAAAAACTCACACATCAAAAGCCATAAACAGTTTTGAAAAACTACTCTGCAACACGAAGCTTCAAGGTACAACACTGGTAAAATTTATTACCTTTGCTCGTTTTCTCCTTTGCACCTTAAACGAATGTCAATAAACAGAAAATAGCTATTATGGAATGTAGTCCTTTTGTTACTTCAATAATAAGCACCATAGACAATACGCACATATTTCAAGGAACTCAATATTTATACCCAATAATTTTGGCATGTCAAAAAAAAAAATATCAGGATACAACTTCAAAGTTATGGTTCCATATGATACAAAGCATTCCGCTTGAAAGAAATGATTATTCCTTTTCAATCCGTAACGCCTCACAGGACGTAGTTATTTATACTTTCTGGCAATGAGTTATCATATCTGCTGTACAAAATGTCTTTAACAACACGACAAGAAACGTTCATGCATGATAGTGCATCTGCACACTACTACCGCTCTGTTCGTGAACTTCTCAATATCTCGGAAGATGGATTCAGCGTGGTAGGCCTCCCATAGCCGCATGCCATAACAAATACGTTCCATTTCTACCTGAATTTGAAATACACGCTGTACTGCAGTGTACGACGTGAACAACGTATTGCCCATACCAGGAATAGTTGTCACATAATGCGAGGAATAGCAAGGAAATCTCAAAATATCGGTAACTCAATATGATGACTGGCTGAAACATGTGTTATTGCCATTTTTAAACATTTTCTTTTGTAAGACGTATACGTGCAATGGAACACGTATAATAATGCATCTTCACAGCTTTGCTCTCTTTGCTTCCTGTATTTCTGCTGCCGTATATTCCCTTCATAGACTACTTCTGTTACTGTCATCTCTTGAACACTTTCTTATTATAACCCTATTGCCTTAACCGTGCCTTCGAAGACTTTTGACCTCATAACTTTTTTTCATTCTCTTAACCTATGGAATCATTCCACAAAATACGTGTCGTCATTTCTGAATCATCCTGTATATATCTTTAAAACTCCATCTACAACATAGATTTCTTCATTATAACTGATAATGTGAAATTTATCCTAGTGGTAAAGCATTACATACAGAAGGAAAAGAAAAAGTAGGAAGGGTGAATTGTTAACAACTGTAAACAGCATATCTTTTAAAGCTGTGAGCATAACACATCTAAAGATAGTGTGACATTGCATATGTCCCATTAAAATCTTACGAAGCTGATAAAATTTTACGACACCACGATATCAGGTAAACAAGAAGAAATTGCTGTAATGTCTGCTAGGAAAGGGGGGAAAAAATCTCTCTTCCCTTGAACATGTTCAAGTTTATACATATATAAAACTTGACAAACTAAATTTATTGTGTACGTGTTTAAACGTGTATCTCAGCATTTACTACCTGAACATGGGTCATTTTAATGTTCGTAGATGGAGTTAGCGATAAGAGATTTATGGAAAGGCTTAACGTCTGCGAAAATAAAAGGTTATTTTTTTGTATTCTTTACTCCGCGAAAGTTACACTTATCCACAAGAGTGAATTACTGTAGAAAAAAATTGAGGAAACATGGAAATACAAGTACCGAAAGGAGAAGACAATTTTCACAGCCATAAATGATGCTACAGTTAGGACTGTGCGATATTTCGATATATCGATCGATATTTTGTAAATACCAAAATTTCGATATTTCACAAATATCGAATTCGATATATCGATACTTCGATATTTTTCGATACTTCGATCAACTTTCGATATATAATCGATATCGAATTTCGATATTCAAAACCGGATATCCCACAGCCCTAGCTACAGTATAATTTACTTATTATTATTATTATTATTAGATTCAGAATGTCTGACTTGAAGTCTCGACATGGTGTAACGCCTTACGCTTTCGCCTCTGGCGCGAGAGCTGGGTTCAATTCCCGATGCGGTACCAAAATTTCAATGTTCACCAAGGATGGGGAAGACTAAAATATAAAATGTTGAGGGAATAATGAGGAAGTGGCAAATCTAGGCCAGAAAATAGGCTTATGTTCACTTCACCACCCAATAATGAAACGAATCTGTCGGGCAACATACAAACTTTCAATCTACTGTCGTGCTCCTTTTAAACATATTTAACAGAAATGACCACTTAAATATTTTTGGATACGTCACAGAGGTAAAAGATGGAGAGTAAATCAAAAAAAGTATAGGAAGTCGGTAATGAATAAATTTATTTTATATTTCGTGGGTCACGTTATTATCTATTGAACTCAGCTAAACTGAACAGGAAAAACAATCTGTGAGATAAAATCAAATCTGAAAGTTCTATGGCGACCGGTTAGATCGAGGTTGAATCCATAAAACTGCCCTATTGTAATAGCTTACCAGTTGAAGAGATTTTACGTTCAACACTAGTAGATCTAGCTACAAATGACAAAATGATCTTTTAAGACTAATGCATTCTTATTGAAATCTCGATTGGAAAAGAAGGTTTTAAACAATCATTTGAACAATGAAGAAAAACTACCGATCATCTGACAACAATCACTACGTTAATGCTGAGAAAATAGCACTTACTCTCCACATATTGTTGGAAGACCACAACCTTCTTTTGAAGTGAACAAATTATCTCTGGCTGTGTAACGATATCGGAATAAGTAACTGTGACCGGGTGGGGTGGTTTGTGACACTTAGGGTCAGTTCTATAATCGACCGATAAACTTCTAGTCAGCGCTAAGTTGAGGCTTAAGTCTGGTTTTAGCCAATGAGAGTACGCAAAATGAGAGTTGGCCTCAACTTAGCGCTGACTAGAAGTTTAGCGGTTGATTGTAGAACTGGCCCTTAATATTTTGGGGGGTCATATGAGGCTCGCGTATCACAAATTGTGCAAAGCTGATGTATAGAATACGCAAGTCATTCCCTACAGTATTTCTTTGAAGAACGATTATCATTTACGAATGGCTGGCTAGATACAATCAATTCATCCTTTCGAGATTCCTCCATTTTTGTCAATACAAAGGACGACGAATCCAATCAGAAGAAAGGGCGAATTGGAATTTATTTTAAGGCCTTTAGGAAACTATGACTCAAGCCGTATTAATGATGATGTGATGAATTGGTGGAATGAAGTAAGTGGCTGGAAACGGGAAAATCCCGAGAAAACCCACGCACACGGTGTTTGTCCACCACAAAGCCCATATAGCATGAGCAAGGATCGATCCGACGACCCTAGCACCAGAGGTGAGTGCTCTACCAACTGAGCCACCGTGGCCCCAAAGGGGAATTGGGACATAAATGTTTCTCGAGTAAAATGGTATAGAAAGAGAAAACTATATTACTATTGTTTCTAATACCGCTATTCTGACTACGGTATTACGATTAAAATTAATACTCTTAGAAAAAAAAACTATAGTTACAATCAGTGCTCGAAGTGGGTTAGAAAAGGTACGGGAAGGCTTGGAGAGGTGAGCCAGAAGGGTAGGCTTGCACCTAGTGGCGGGGATTGCCTATTGAAAGTAAGGGCTCCCATTAATAAAAAGCTAGGGGTATGCCAAATCCAAAATAAAAAAGTACTCCCCACTTCGAGCACTGGTTACCATAAATTCACATTATCATTGGCAATTATTAACAACCGAGTAAATTCTATTATGGTACCTTAACAACATTTATAGATTTAAAGAGAGTAAAATAACAACCAAGGAACATCTTCCACAAACAAAATTTGGTTTCTTCGAATCCCCACAACACACCTCTCATCCTTCCGAGTACAACACGTTCACGTTATACACAATGTAAATGGGATGTGAGGTAGTGCTCAACATAATTATTCTCGACCTACGGCACGAACTGAGGCGAGGTAGTCAGTCCCTCCCATGCCTTTACCTCTCAAGGTGT
Organism: Lepisma saccharinum; assembly: GCA_022664845.1. Classification (NCBI taxonomy): domain Eukaryota; kingdom Metazoa; phylum Arthropoda; class Insecta; order Zygentoma; family Lepismatidae; genus Lepisma; species Lepisma saccharinum. The sequence continues at coordinate 23,717 of JAGDQP010005528.1, read as the reverse complement.
CCAGGAACACTAAGGACACTCTGATACCCAATTTGATAAGAGGCTGAGCGCCAGGCATGGGAACACTGCGTGAAAAGTCTCCAAGTCCAGTGTCCTGGCGGGGATTTGAACCTGGGCCGCCCGATTCGTAGTCAGAGCTACCGCCTAAGCCACGGCGACTCCTTATACACAATGTAAGGAACACAACTGATGTATTTGCTTGACGATAAAGCGTAATAGTTTCCTTCCTACAAAATTGATAGATTTTTCATTTGGTTGCACGTAAAGGCATTTTAGTAGGAGAAAAAAAAAATGCCTTTATGCATATTCTACTTAATTCGGCTTCTGGCTTCTTCATTATAATTTCCAATTCTTTATTTCTGATCACTTCGTTACATAACCTCAACAATGCAATCTGAAAAATTTACGTCAAGTAAATTATCACAGCGACGCGAATCATTCTACTGTCTTCGTGAGCACTGCGTGACAACGAATGAACATATATGGATTGCAAAGAAGACTAATGTAGGTGAAGGTGTGATGTTTTTAATGGCTTTGTACAGTTACGTTGACAAGTACAAAATTGCATTCCTCGTGAAACTCGAGCACAATTTCGTGTAATGCAATACCTCATTCTTATTTCTGCAGTACCTTGCCTGACACGTTTGGTCATTCTAGGACATTATTGCAAGTACTATGAAATAAAAAAAATAGCATTCTTTATAATTAACTTGTAATAATTTAAGAGCGTTGAAGATACGGTAAAAATAATTGCATTAGTGACTTTCTGAGAAAATTTAAGATGTAGTTGATATGTCATTTACCCCTACTCCCATTTTGAACAATTAAGCTCCATCCAAGGTGAGGGACGACCCATTTATATTTGTTATAGTTACATTCATGTTCAGTCATATCTGCAGAAATTATATGGTCTTCATTTGAATCACCCACGACATTTCACTAAGGAAATCAAGTAACTTATCTAGCTGCTTTCAGATACAATTGCGAAACGTAGGAGGTAACCACATTTCTTTTCACGCTGAAGACTGTCAACTGCCAAACTTTCATCTTCCTTGTTAGTTTCGGGGGTTAATATCTGTGATAGTATCCTCTTTCAATTTCCTGTATTATATGAACTTTTACATACAACGTAACTAACTAAAAAGTTTGACTACATATCTGAGGTTCAGGAAGTTCCTTTCATTACATTTAAATCCTTTAGCACTTACTAATAAAACTTTTTAAAAGAAATTAAATTAATCTTTTTAGTCTCAGGAAGGAAGTTAGTTAACATCAGGTTACGCTAATCTTAAGAGTTTTTACATTTTTCTCACTTATACTCGTACTGTAATTAGCTACAATGAACTTCCCGTAGAAACCGTACTGAAGGGAAAGCACAGAAGGGTTATATAAAGTGACCACACGTTCCTTCCGGACACTTTCATCTGGCTGCAAGGGAATGTTTGAGTACCCAAAATTTGGATAAGAAAAATGAAGAGGAAAGCAACTTATGTTTTAGGAAACTGTACTGACAAGCTGTTGGATCAAGTAACTCAGATTACTTGTGATTTCCCGGCAGTGTTCGAAGTGGGTTAGAGAAAAGGTAAGGTGACGTGACGCTTGGAGAAGTAGGCTAGAAAAGTAAGGGTAAGCTTGCACCTAGTGGCGACGATTGCCTATTGAAAGTAAAGGAATTGAGCTCTCATTAATAAAATCGTAGGGGGTACGCCAAAAGCAAAATCAAAAAGGTAACGGCACGGCGTGTCCCCTTCCACTTCGAGCACTGATTTCCCATCTAAAAATTACTCGTTTTGGGGACAGTTCTTTCCCCCGTTCTGAAAGGAAAACTTATGTTCTCGGACACCTCTATGTGCCCCATAAGTTGACATCAGGATGCAGTTTTATCAGGATTTCTATATATATATATATATATATATATATATATATATATATAT